>QRFJ01003348.1:0-124301 GCA_006176705.1 Cocos nucifera
CCGAAGAAATGGTTAGAGGCAACGAAGTCAGAAATTGACTCGATGCACTCAACCAAGTCTAGACCTTGGTAGATCCACCGAAAGTATGGTACCTATGGGTGTAATGAATCTTCAAGAGAAAGATTTGGTGCAGATGGGAATGTAGAGACATTCAAGGCTAGATTAGTGGCAAAAGGTTATAGTCAATGCGAAGGCATTGACTATCAGGATACCTTTTCGCTAGTAGCTATGCTAAAATCCATCCGCACATTGCTTGCTGTTGTAGCCTATTTCGATTATGAAATATGGCAAATGGATGTGAAAATAATGTTCTTAAATGGATATCTTGAGGAAGATATCTATATGGAATAGCCGCTAGGTTTCACATCCAGTGATGATGATCACAAGGTTTGCAAGCTGCAAAGGTCTATATATGAACTTAAGCAAGCATCTCGGAGCTAGAACACTCATTTTAATGATGTGATCAAAATGTTTGATTTCATCAAAAATGAGGAGGAGCCATTGTCTTTAAAAAGATCGGTGGGAGCGTTGTTGTCTTCCTCGTATTGTACGTGGATGACATCCTCCTTATCGAAAATGATATTCTCATGTTGACCACAGTTAAAATGTGGTTATCTAAAGAATTCTCCATGAAAGACCTAGGGAAGCTTCCTTTATTCTAGGAATTAAAGTCTTAGAGAAGTAGATCGAATAGATGATGAGACTTTCACAGAAGATGTACATAAAGAAATACTAAAGAGGTTTAGCTATGAAAAACTCTAAGAGGGGTTTAGTACCCTTCAGGCATGGCATTCATCTTTCCAAGAAGATATGCCCTAGCACACCTAAGAAAATAGAACGCATGAGCAAGATCCTTTATGCTTCAGCAATAGAGAGCCTCACGTATGCCATGTTATGTACACGACCTGATATAGCACATACCGTGAGTGTCACGAGCAGATATCGGTTGAATCTAGATGAAGAACATTGGACTTCGATAAATGTATCCTTAAGTACTTATGAAAGAACTAAGGGATATGTTACTGGTCTTTGGTAATGAAGAACTCCAATCCAGAGGTATACAGACCGGACTTTATGTCCGATGTAGATATCGAAAGTCACATCTGAGAGTCCTGATTATACAGATCGCTTCAGCCGACGGTGTAGATAACTATGGTCGACTAGTCTGTTGGTCCGGATTAAACAGAATTGTTTCAAGGATAGACAGTGATAGTAGGCATTTCCCTATCTGAGTATAAGCAGAGATATATCGCTGTGTCAGAAGGTGAAGAGGCATTCTGTATAAGAAGTTTGCCGAGAGATTGGAGTGATGCCATTAGATGCCATTCCTCTGTACTATGACAACAATGGTGCCATAGCTCTTGCTAAGGAGCCGAGGTCTCACCAGAAATCCAAGCACATCGAGCGGTGATACCATCTCATCCACGATTACCTCGAGAAGGATTACGTCGAGGTCAAGAGAGTCGACTCCACAAACAATGCGGCAGACCAGCTTACAAAGCCGTTGGGCCAGTAGAAGATCAAAGCCCACCTTAAAAAGATGAGACTTAGATTTGTAGCCAATTGGCTTTAGGTTAAGTGAAAGTTTGTTAGATATGAGTGCCCTAGAAGTCAAAATTGGGCTGACACTTGTAATACACTTCTAAGGGCAAAATTATAATTTTGACTATAAATAATAAAGTTGGTTATTTTCTATCACATAAGTGTATTTAGTATCTGTGATACATCCCTTGAGTTAATGATAATGATAATTCATATTTTCAAGAGTTGAAAATTTAAGATATGAATTTTCATTTATTAACTCATAAAATGCTCCTGACCTTAGGATCATCATGAGGATGGTGATTGATCTGGAAGGTTAATGTACAATCGCTTCTTTGTAGTAAATGAGTCTTAAGTCTATGGTGTAGAGACACGGAAGCGAGAGTACTGGTACTCGTTAGAGAATGAGGGCACTGAGCGTGACCACCTCGAGTAGTCATAAGAAAGTCTACCTTCTCATCGATGACTGACTCGATGCTGCAGTGGTATGTCTGATTCTTTGACCTGAGGTGCATCGGTAGTTCACCTTGAGAATGTTATAGTTTGACTATACCATGACTCGACCTCCTAGCCATTCAAAATCCTAAGGTGTATGTTGGCTATAGCATGTTCATTGTAGGAATTGGATTGCACCAAGATGGAATCTATCTACCTCGGTGGATGAGAAGCAGCCCTATGATGATCATGAGAATCAAGTCCATAAGCCCATGGCCATGGCAGAGAGTGTGAAATAATAGAAAGAGTTTCTATTAAGGTTTTCATATCGGACTTGAATCAAATGATTAAATCATATGATAGAAATTAGGATTTGATGAGTTCACCTTAACCCTAATCTGATCGGGGCTCAAGATAGAAGAACTTAATCACACAAGTAGCTGCACTGAGAGGTTCATTTTTAGTTTTAATGGATTGCCACCATATGCTGATAGGTGTCACTGGTGGATTTTGGGAGCAATTAGAATGATTTAGATGATCGATCATTCTAAGTTATTTGAATCAGAAGAGTTCTGATCCATCGAAAGGAGTTTCGATAATGTCAATGATGGAGATCATGACATATCCCATTACCATATAGAACTGAACCTAGCTGGGTCACACAAACAAGGGTTTGGATCTGGATGTCATCAATTGGACTAATCCAGTTTAATTGATTTGAATAAGATTCAATTAGGTTCAAGAAAATCGTGCTAGCACACGATTGAGCCTAACATTCTCCTTTTTCAATCTTAAAAGTTATCTCGACTGAGCCAAATGAGTTTGTGCTCACTCAGGTACCTTTAGCTGGTCTGACTAGAGCTTCTCCAAGTCAGAAAAGGGTTGTCTTAATTTATAAGATAAATTTAAGATAATACCTGCCATTTTTCGTCACCTGCTAATTCTTGTACTTTGACTTGGTCAAACATTGACCTTTGATCCTTGGACATCTGCCCATGTGTCATGCACTTATTGGAGAGCAGATAGGGGCTTGTCCCCTCTCTAGAAATTGGAAAGAAGGGGCCGCACACTTAGGATGGCATGCGCCCATGGATAAGGATGCTGGAGTCCCATACGGATGGGACTCCAGGTTGCTTCTTGGTTTCTACTTAGGTGGCCCTTAGGTATCTACTTTGACCAGTCATAGGTGCCATCTAAGAACGAACCTATAGGTCTCTCATCTAATTGGATTTGGTGATGTCATCCCATTAATCAGATTAAATCTGACTCAATGAAGCAATGCGATTGACCGAGATGATGCAGCACTGCATGGCGCAGTAGAGTCTATAAAAAGACCCTATCTACGCCCACTTTTGAGAACTCCTCTTTCAAGCTACGGCCCGAGGCTGCCCCTCTTCCTTCTCCATGCCACCCTTTGGCCTTCTCCATCCTCTCCATGCCTAAGGAAGTTGGGCCTTGTGATTTGTGCGAGTCAGGAAAGGAAAGACTGACAAAAAAGGAAGAAGGCAGCACTGCTGCAGAGACGATGGGTGATCTTTAGAAGGTATTTTCCATGGCTAGATCCAGAACCTCAGAGCTTCCGCAGGATCATCAATGGGTAATCAGATTACCCAAGATCAGGATAAAAATTAATTTAGAATTAATTTAGTTTTATTTTCTTAATTATCAGATTATAAATTAGATCTGAAAAAGTGTCAGATCTGATCTGGATCTAAGAGAAAAATTTTAAAATATGCCTCTCGATCCAATCAGATCTGAACGAACTTGACCTAGAAAATCAGAATTTTTCCTTCAAGTCTATATCTCATTTTACTGATGAGGCATGAGATTGGTTGATGGGGCATGGGAATTTGATGAGGAAAGGGTGTGAGTTTTTTTTTGTTGGCACCCCTACGTACTTTATAAATAGGGTTGCACACCTTGAGTCCGGTGTTGTGAACATTATTTTTTCTTTCTTACAAGAATTTTTTTTTGTCCAATTTTTTTTTCTTTCTTTCTCTTGTCTAGATCTTGTCATTATAAGGACAAGAATTCATCTTAAGACTAAGAGATTAGGAAGAAAAATTAAGAAGACAAAAGAAAAAGAAAGATAGATAAGGAAAGGCAAGGAAGGTGACATAAAGGCTTAAGAAGGTCTTGCCCATTTAATTAAAGTTCTTATTATAAGAATTTTAATTATATAAATCAGAGGTGCTAGTGTCTTGGTCAAGTCTCTATGTGGATCAACATTGGAGGGTGAACACGTGGGCACCTGGTGGAACCCCTAACGAACTACTATCGATGATCAGGATCAATTTAGGGTTTAGCGATAAGAGGTATGTTCTAATACTTTCTTTTATATTACAAATGTATGTTATATGATTTAATTGCTAATAAGATGGTCCTAGGGTTTGGGTTTGGTTTATTTGATTTCATATTTTTGCTTTGAAATCCATGCTTCCACCCTGTACACCAAATCCATCAGTGGTATCAGAGCAAGCCTTATTAGGTTAAATCATATAATGCTTTGCTTACAGTATAATGGCATAAATGAAAAATATGATATAATATTTTTAGCATATTTTTATTTATATGATGAGATCATATTCTTTTACTTATCATAATGAGATTATGTTGTATATATTATTCTGTAAAGGTTGCCCTGATATAGTGAAAAGTATTCACTATATAATGATGGTTGTCCTAGAATAATTATACATGAATTTTATCATAATTAATGCTATTAGGCATTTAGTTTGATTTAAATCAGTATGTACATCGAGACCTTTTAAATCCCTCTATGAAAAATTATATTAAGTTGTAGTGTAATTAATCTATAGCTGAATCAGTCAGGATGTCTAATTGATCTATCGGTGCCTAGGAAAATTGGTTCATGATTGGTAAAGAGAACATGGTTTTTTAATTGATTCTGTTGTCTGACCTGGCCAAATTTATTGGTGTCTAAGGAAAGCAATGGAAGGACTCCCATTTCTCTCCCATTTACCTGACCGATTTGATTAATTTAATTTTAGATTGAAATGCTTAATATTATATTCACTACATTAAGGCCTTCCTTCATACTATTTTCTTATTATGTCCAGAACCATATTAGTTCTATTGTGTAACCACAAGATCTATCATGGGGAAAGATGTAATATTAATCTAGTGCATTGAGATGCTTACAGTATTTTGAATATACTACTTTGTTGTGTAACCACAAAAGTAGTTATATTTCATTTTTGATCTGTATAGAAATGAAGGGTTCTACTTAAACTAAAATATTAAAGTTTGTTGTGTTAACACAAGGCTATTAATGTTTTAGAGGCAAAAGTTTTTTGAGAGTTGCATAAAATGCAATTGGAAAGAGTTTCCTACCTTTGAACTTATAACAAGTTTGTTGTGCAACCACAAGACTTTTTATAAGGAATTAGGATCTTATTCTCACTAAGAAAATCAATAAGAGGGTTATGATTTTTAGTGGAAGACATAATTAAATTAAAGTCCTAATTTAATTATGTTTGTCATCATGAATTGTTTGCTTATGTATTGTTCTTTATTATGTAGATTAAATGGCTTCTTCACTTTCATTACATTCAATTTTGGATTCAAATAAATTGACTGATCAAAATTATGTTGACTGATTGAGAAATCTTAAAATAGTACTCAGTCAAGAAAAACTCTCCTATATTCTTGACACCCCTGATCCTAAGCCATTAGAAAATGATGCCACAGATGAAGATAAGTCCACATACAAGATGTGGCAAAATGATTTTCTTACTGTCAAATGCATCATACTTGCCTCTATGAATAATGAATTACAGAGGCAGCATGATAGCATGGACACTCAATCCATATTGCTCAATCTAAAAGAGCTTTATGGAGAGCATAGTAGGACTGCTAGATATGAGATATCTAAGCAATTATTTCATGCAAGAATGATAGAAGGAACATCCATACAAAATCATGTTTTGATGGTAATTGACCTAATCACTCGATTAAGTCAATTAGGTTTTGTAATGGATGGAGAGTTAAGTCAGGATTTGATCCTGCAATCACTCCCAGAATCATTTTCTCAGTTTATCATGAACTATCACATGAACAAACTGAATTCTTCATTGCCTGAGCTATTAAATATGCTCAAGATAGTAGAAAGCCATATCAAGAAAGATAAGGCTCCTCTTCTTCTTGTGGAAGGGATCTCCAAGAAGAAGGCAGGCAAAAAGGGTTCAAAGAGAAGGTTGAATCCTAAAAGTGGTATAAATAAGAAGAAAAAGGGAAAGAAGGTCTCCGGACAAATGATCCTATTTTCACTGCGGCAAAGCAGGTCATTGGAAGAGGAATTGCAAGGCTTACCTTGCAACCATGAAGTCTGGTGCAAATAATGCACCAAAAGGTATGTATGAGATACATACTATATTATCATTAAATTCTTTCATTTCAAATTCTTGGGTATTAGATATCGGCTGTGGTTTTCATATCTGCAAATCTTTGCAGGGGCTGTAGAAAATTAAGAGTTTGAAGAAAGGTGACTTCAAGCTTTATGGCGCTGGAGGAGAATCTATCCAGGCAGAAGCTGTAGGGACAAATATATTGAAGTTACCTTATGAAAAGATCTTAGAGCTTACAAATTATTATTATATGCCTAAGATCATTAGAAATATTATATCTATACCCTTGTTATTAAAATAAGGTTATAGTCTTAATGTAACGAGCGAAGGTTGCTCGATCAAATATTCTAATGAAAATTATTTGTTTTGGCATATTTAGCAATGGTTTGTTGACTCTATGTTTGGATAATAATATATTTCATATTGATAAAAATGAAAAATGTAAGAGAGATGACATAAATAATACTTTACTTTGGCATTGTCGATTAGGTCATATTAGTGAGGCTAGGATTAACAAGTTATACAAAGAAAAGTTCTTTGATCCTTTTGATTATGAATCATTGGGAACTTGTGAATCATGCCTCATGGGTAAAATGACCAAGATTCCATTTAGTGGACATAGAGAAAGGACAAATGAGTTATTAGGACTTGTACATACGGATGTATGTGGTCCTATGACAACTCAAGCTAGAGGAGGATACTCTTATTTTATTACATTCACTGATGATTTATCTAGATTTGGATATGTGTATCTTATGAAACACAGATCAGAAGCCTTTGATAAATTTAAAGAGTATCAAGGTATGGTCAAAAAACAAACTAGACAATGTGTAAAAATCCTTCGATCTGATCGAGAAGGAGAATACTTATCTAGTAAGTTTCTTGACTATCTTAAATTTAAAGGGATTCTCTTTGAATGGACACCTCCTTATACATCGTAATTAAATGGTGTAGTCGAAAGTAAAAAATTATACCTTATTAGATACGGTACGATCCATGATGTGCTTCATTGATTTACCTATTTTCTTCTGGGATCATGCTCTGGAGACTGCAATTTACATCTTGAATAGAGTACCTTCTAAATCTGTATCTAGTACTCCATATGACATATGGAGAAGTAAGAAACCTAATCTTAAGTATCTTAAGATATGGGGTTGTCCAGCTTATGTCAAAAAAAATTTTGGACATAAACTTGATGCTAGATCAGATAGATGTCTATTTATAGGATATCCTAGAAATAGTATAGGATATTTATTCTACCATCCTACTGAACAAAAGGTATTTGTAAGTAGGCATGCCATTTTCATGAAAAAAGAATTTATCCTAGAAAAGGGCAGTGGCAGAAATATTGAACTTAGTGAAGTTCAAGAAAATCAAATAAAAATTTCTCAACCATATAATCACATAAAAGAATCCAGAACACATAACTCCTATCCGTAGGTCTAAAAGAGTAAGAAATTCACCTATAAGGTATGGGTTCATTATTGAGAACAATGAAGCCCAAGTCATTAAGAATGATGAACCTCTAACCTATACGAAAGCAGTCAAAAGTAAGGACTCTTACAAATGGCTGGCTGCCATACAATCCGAATTAGTATCCATGCACACCGACAAAGTATGGACTTTGGTGGATGCACCAAAGGATATAAATCCTATTGGATGCAAATGGATTTTTAAGAAAAAGATTGGAGCTGATGGTCAAATTGAAACCTATAAGGCCAGATTGGTGGCTAAGGGTTTTAGGCAAAAATAGGGGATTGATTATGATGAAACATTTTCACCTATTGCCATGCTCAAATCTATTCGGATTATGCTTGCTATAGCAGCATACCACGACTATGAAATATGGCAAATGGATGTAAAGACTGCCTTCCTTAATGGTTTCCTTGAGGAGGAAGTCTATATGTCACAGCCAGAAGGATTTGAGTCAAATGAGAGACCAAATCAGGTATGCAAACTTAAGAGATCCATTTATGGATTAAAGCAAGCATCAAGGAGTTGGAACATCCATTTTGATGAAACAATAAAAGAGTTTGGTTTTATCAAGAATGTGGATGAACCATGTGTGTACAAGAAAACTAGTGGGAGAACAATAGTATTCTTGGTTCTGTATGTAGATGACATACTCCTCATTGGGAATGATATCCCAATGTTACAATCAGTCAAATTATGGCTATCAAATAAGTTTTTCATGAAAGATTTGGGAGAAGCATCCTATATACTAGGAATAAAGATCTATAGAGATAGATCTAAGAGGATGCTAGGCTTGTCCCAATCAAGGTACATTGACTTAATACTGAAAAGATTCAGTATGGATGGGAGTAAAAGAGGTTATTTACCCATGAGTCAAGGCATACATCTCTCTAAAAAGATGTCTCCAAAGACACCTGAAGAGAGAAATAGAATGAGTTCTATTCCTTATGCTTCGGCTGTTGGATCAATAATGTATGCCATGTTATGTACAAGGCCTGATGTTGCTTATGCTTTAGGCATTGCAAGTAGATTTCAAGCTGATCCAAGGAGAGGATCATTGGAAAGCTATGAAAAATATTCTTAAGTACTTAAGAAGGACTAAAGATATTTTTCTTAGTATATGGTGGTTCTGATCTTAAACTAGAAGCATATTCTGACTTCTAGTTTTCAATCAGACCCAGATGATAGCAAATCCATTTCAGGGTATGTCTTTACTCTGAACAGGTGGAGCAGTGAGTTGGAAGAGTACTAAGCAGCCAACTATAGCTGACTCAACCACTGAAGTAGAATACATAGCTGTAAGTGAAGCCGCCAAGGAAGCTATCTGGATGAAGAAGTTCATCACTGAATTAGGTGTTATTCCTGAAATTAAGAATCCAGTACCACTTTACTATGATAATACTGGAGCTGTAGCTCAAGCAAAGGAACCAAGGTCTCATCATAAATCCAAACACATTCTGAGATGCTTCCATCTCGTTCGAGAAATTATTGAAAGACAAGATGTGGTCATAGAACGAGTGGATACAAAGAACAACATAGCAGACCCATTCACTAAGGCTTTACCACTGCAACTATTTGATCGCCACCTTGATTGTATGGGATTAAAATATAAGGGCGATTGGCTTTAGTGCAAGTGGGAGATTGAAAGGAATATGCCCTCAAGCCAATTTATTTTTGGGATGTTCTTTGTCTTCCAGACTCATGTAATGACATTTTTAATAAATAAAGGCATTTATTTCATCATATGCAGTGTCTTATTATTTATTTAAGATTATGATGAACTCTATAAATTAGGGCTATGATTTTAGGATTATGATGAGATCATACTAGTGAGATCCTAAAATCTTAAAATCCCTAATTTAAATATTCCTAGTCGATGGGACATTGAGTTAGGGATCAATATTTTTCGGTAAGACTAGCACATTCTTTGTATGCTCGATTAAGAGGGTGATTGATCTCACAATAACTTGTGTATGACACTAATACAAGAATGTGGGTGCTCATTAGAGAATGAGTTCACTGAATTGATCCAAATTGAGAATATCTAATGGAGTCTTATCTACATGTCAATAGATGGTTCTCATAGTGGAATTTGTGCATGTAATCCTTTGACCTGAAACTACCATAGAATCTTATATATATAAATCCATATTTTGGTTCATACTCATTCATGACTTAGTTATGTATGGGATGATCTGGATATGGTAGATTATATATATGAAGATTGTGAGTAGGTTAACAAGGAATCGATCACTCCTGGTAAGAGGAAATAGCATCCTACCTGCTTCAAACAAATAATGATTCAGGAAGACTTTGATCAAAGCATGATGAAAATTAGAAATGGTTTCTAATATTTCATTAAATGAATCATTATCATAAGATTGAAAGAGAAATGAATATGATATTGGGATTGACATATTTTCCATACCCAGAGTCATATTCAGGATGCAGGAAGATCGAAGGATCTAGTTGCATGGTAATTTTCACTGAAGGATATTTTTGGTATTTTCATCAAAATTTTACATCTTTCGGATAGTCATGATACGTTGCTAGACGTCAATCATGTCTTGTGGGTTTGATCAAATTAAAATTTTAATTTGATCATTAAATTAGAAAGTGTTCTAAATTAAGTCAAATTGGGTTGGCTAGTTTTGACCTAAATCGGTTTGGTTGAGTTCTAACCAGATTAGGTCAAATCACACCCTGACTCACTACTGGTTAGATGTGGAACCCAATGGGTCACACACAAAGAGAATTGATTAAGGGTCTAATTAGATTAGACCATGTTTGCAAGATGAATATGCTAGCACATATAGCAAACCCTAGCACCTAGGATTCGAATTGGATTCGAATCGGCTTCCGATTTGGGCTAATTAAGATCCGATTTGAGCCAAATAAGATTTGGTCTTGAGTTGGATTAACCTAGATTGATTGGGCTTCAGATTGGGCACACATACCTACATCCCACATGTACCAGAGAGTCTCTCTCTTGCGCGTGGGAAGTCTTTCATGCGCAAAGGACTCTTTGGCGCATGGAATAAGATGGCGCCTACCTTCTTTGACTTTTTCCATATGTTATGTCACGTAAATATTTTTAATTGATGTGGACATCTGATATGGGGCATGTAGAAGAGTCCTTCTATAGATGAAATACTTCTTTTTCCTTTTAAATTTTTTGCCCAGGATGTTTTGTCGCCCAAGACCCCTTGCCGCCCAAGACTCCATGCCGCCTACTCCTCCTTGACGTCTCTTGGACTAAGTCAAAGTCTCTTGGGACTTTGACTATTCAAAGTTTATCTCCATGCCTTCTTGCTGAATGGGCATCCCTTTTTAGAGCCATTGGATGGCTTTGTTTCATGATCTAATGGATGAAAAGGGTGGCGCCAAAGATGAAGCATCGTGACTCTTCATAGAAAAACTACGTAGAATTAGTCCGAAGAGTCCTTCTCTTTTAAGGCACCTCTTGGACTAAGTCTATATCTCATTTTTACTGATGAGGCATGAGATTGGCTGATGGGGCATGAGAATTTGATGAGGAAAGGGCGTGAGTTTTTTTTGTTGGCACCCCTACGTACTTTATAAATAGGGGTGCACACCAAGAGTCCGGTGTTGTGAACATTATCTTTTCTTTCTTACAAGAGTTTTTTTTTGTCCAATTTTCTTTCTTCCTTTCTCTTGTCTAGACCTTGTCATTATAAGGATAAGAAGTCATCTTAAGACTAAGAGATTAGGAAGAAAAATTAAGAAGACAAAAGAAAAAGAAAGATAGATAAGGAAAGGCAAGGAAGGTGACATAAAGGCTTCAGAAGGTCTTGCCCATTTAATTAAAGTTCTTATTATAAGAATTTTAATTATATAAATCAGAGGTGCTGGTGTCTTGGTCAAGTCTCTATGTGGATCAATATTGGAGGGTGAACATGTGGGCACCTGGTGGAACCTCTGACGAACTACTACCAATGATCAGGGTCAATTTAGGGTTTAGCGATAAGAGGTATGTTCTAATACTTTCTTTTATATTACAAATGCATGTTATATGATTTACTTACTAATAACGTGATCCTAGGATTTGGGTTTGGTTTATTTGATTTCATGTTTTTGCTTTGAAATCCATGCTTCCACCCTATACACCAAATCCATCACCATCCTCTAACATTTTATTATGACTGTCACTATCATTCTGTAACAAGCTCCATCTATAAAAAAGATTCTCTAGATATACTTTTTTCTCAAAGCTCTCATCTCTATTCATATTTTCTGTATACTCTATTATTGTTGGCTAGAAAGCTAACTTGACTATCAAAGGATCCACACTAGAGCCAACTCTAGTCAGGACTTTGTCTTGTAGGTCTAGTCAGTGAGATCATCGCCTCCACCTCTAGCAAACTTCGACGGACATCTGTTTTCTGCATCAACAGGATTGGCACTAGAAGAAGGATGTCTGAGCTCTTATTCTAAAAAAAGTACCCACTTGAGTTCTTCTTCCACTCATTTTTTCTTTGATCTTTCTTTGTTTTAGCAAGATGCCACCTAGGAAAGCTCGTTCCCAAAGATCCATCACCACCACCTCTCGATCCAACTCGAAATCAATCAATCAACTGGCTCTAGCTCCATCACCTACATCCCAACCTTCTCCTCTAATAGCATTTATGGGCCTGGACTAGTTTAACCTATTGGTACAGCAAGTGAGGGGCCTAATGGAAGTGGTGCAAGCCATGCAGCAGACTCCAGCACAAGCATCATTGGAAAGACCATCGCTGGAGCATTGAGATCTAGCACAAGGAAGGCCCACCTGAAGAAGCCAATCGGAGAACCCAGGAAAGAATAAACAGAAAGTAAAGAGCTCCTGCTCCAAGCATGACTCAACCCCTAGGAAGTCTCAGCCCCTGTCATGCCAACCGCCCTTTAAGATTCATGATCGAGATGATGTCCTTAATCAAAAGCTCCAGGAGATGAACCGATGGATTGAGGAACTCTGCCATACTGTCCTGATCTGCAATTATGATATCTGCACCAACCCACCATTTACCATCCGATCATGCAAGAGCCAATCTCGTTGAACTTCAAACTTTCCTAGTTTGAGACTTATGATGGGACCTCGAATCCTGTCGACCATCATGAAGCCTTTCGGATCATGATGCTACTCCATGACATGCCAGATGCCATCTTATGCCGAGCTTTTTCCTCCATTTTGAAGGATGCAGTAAAAAATTAGTACTCAGATCTTAAATCGGATACCATTTATTATTTTGACTAATTAAACTATCAGTTTGTAGCTTACTTCGTTAGCAGCTGATGTCAGAGATAAGGCTCGGATTTTCTTGTCAACATCAAGCAAAAGAAAGGAGAATCCATTTGAGCCTACGTTAGCTACTTCCACACTGCTACTTTGAAGATCCGAAATCTAGACCAATCCATTACTATGGCCACTCTGAAAGATGGCCTTCCGAAGAATGATCTTCTCTTCTTTCTAAAGAAATATCCCTAGGACTTCGTCAACATGCTAGCTTGGGCTGAGGGCTATACTCGAGCTGAGGAAGCTTTTAAGCTTCATGATGATGAAACCATAGGAGAGCAGCAGGCAGGAGAATCCAGCAAGCCTGCACCCATAGAGAAGCCAAACGAAGCCCGTTTGCATTCTAGAATCCCTCCTGAATATAGATGAGCCCGAACTCCACCTCGGGTTCGTCGGTCGAGAAGCCCAAATGAAAGGATGCAGCAAACCCTCCCTTTTAGAAAATTCAATAACTACACCCTCCTAAATAATCCAAAAACTCAAGTTCTGATGGAGATTAAGGAGCAGCTGCCGAAGCTGGAGAGGCTATAGACTCATTCAAATAAGTCAACCCTAATAAGTACTATTTGTATTATCATGATCATGGTCATGATACTGAAAAATGTTTCCAACTTCAAGATGAAGTTGAGGAGCTAATCAAACATCAGCCTATGATGGCAACCCGAGAGAAGAGAAGAGCTTTCAAGAGCACTTTCGCAATCAGAACAACCTTAGATGAAAGAGCTAGAAGGAGATCGACCTCTACTTGAAACTATCAACTCTATGGTCAGGGGACATCGGCAAGAAGGAGCCTGAGGGAGCTGCACTACCCCAACCTTAGAATTCTGAAAACCTATGAAATGTAATATCGATAGCTACATTTCAATAATTTTTTTTTATTTTAGCATTTCTATTCTTTATGCAAATTGAATTATGGCAGGAAATGATTGAACCAAACTTCGATGAAGGCCTTCGATTATTTAAGATAGGAGGTTAACCTTATCCTAACGAGGGTGAAGGCCTCCAGTTATTTAAAATAGGAGGTTAACCTCATCCTAACAAGAATGAAGGCCTCTAGTTATTTAGAATAGGAGGTTAACCTTGTCCTAATGAGGATGAAGACCTCTGGTTCTTAAACAAGAGGTTAACCATGTTAGAAACAAAAGAAGAACCTCATCCTAATATGGATGAAGGTCTCCGGCTCTTAAGCAAGAGGTTAACCACGTCAAGAATAAAAGGACCTCATCCTGACATGAGAGAAGGCCTCTGATTCTTAAACAAGAGATTAACCATGTTAGAAATAGAAGGAGAATTTCATCCTAATGTAGATGAAGGCTTTCGATTCTTAAATAGGAGGTTAACCATGTCAGAAATAGGAGGATCTTGTCCTAATATGGATGAAGACCCTTACGAGGGATATAAAGGCCTCCAATTCTTAAATAGAAGGTTAACCATTTTAAAAATAGAAGGAGGACCTCATCCTAATATGGATGAAGGCCTTCGATTCTTAGATAGAAGGTTAACCATGTTAGAAATAGGAGGAGGATCTCATCCTGACATGGATGAAGACCCTTGTAAGGGATATGAAGATCTCTGATTTTAAATAGAAGGTTAACTACATTAGGAATAGAAGAAAAATCTCATTCTAACATGGGTGAAGGCCTCTAGTTTTTAAACAGAAGGTTAACCACCTTAGAAATAGGCGAAAGATCTCATCCTGACATGGGTGAAGATCCTTAGGAGGGATATGAAGGTCTTCAATTCTTAAATAAGAGGTTAACTATATTAGGAATAGGAGGAGGACCTCATCCTAACATGGGTGAAGGCTTTTGATTCTTAAATAGGAGGTTGACCACATCAAGAATAAGAGAAGGACATCGTCTTGACGTAGGTGAGGACTCTTACGAGGGATATGAAGATCTTCGATTCTTAAACAAAAGGTTAACCACATTAGGAACAGGAGAAGAACCTCATCCTAATATGGGTGAAGGCCTCCGATTCTTAAATAGGATGTTAACCACGTTAGGAATAGGAGGAGAACCTCATTCTGATGTTGATGAACATTCTTATGAGGGATATGAAGACCTCCGATTCTTAAATAGAAGGTTAACCACATTAGAAATAGGAGAAGGATCTCATCCTAACATAAATGAAGGCCTCCGATTCTTAAATAGGAGGTTAACCACATCAGAAATAGGAGAACCTCATCATGACATAGGTGAAGATCCTTATAAGAGATGTGAAGGCCTCGATTCTTAAACAAAAGATTAACCATGTCAGGAATAGGAGAAGGATCTTGTCTTGATGTAGGTGAAGACCCTTACAAAGGGCATGAAAACTCCTAATTTCTAAATAGAAAAATATACTAACTCTTAAATGAGTTTGGAAAATCTTTGTTCATAAACAAGGAGGACAGGCCTATGGGACATTTGTTTCAAAATGATATCAACATCGGGCATAATGTGAAAAGTAGGGACCCCACAAAGCATCAAGTCAAGATGAGACATAGAAGAATAATTGAAAGAAGTTTTATTTCATTAAATTAAACATGAGTTCACTACATAGGTCCTCAGGACCGATTACAAATTAAAAAAAAAAAGAGAAAGAGACGAGGTCCTATTCGAACTTCAGACTACCAGCCCTGGCCATTACAAGAAAGTGCTTTAAGTCATTTACTTTATCTTCAAGCTCTTTTCTCGCTGCTAAACTCTCTCCAAGCTGCTTTCAAGCTTTCCAAGCATCCTCTTTGGCCTTCCTTAATCTTTTCTATAAAACTGCAGACTCGGCCTTGGCATCCTTCACCACATTCTCTTGATAGGTCATTTGAATTTTGAGTTAAAGGAGCTCATTCTTATTGTTCTCATATGTCTCAGTGAGACTCCTAAGAGTGCTCTTTAGAGAAGCAACTTTATTTGAATCTGCACTTAGGCCAGCCCGATCTCTATATGCTAACTACTTTTGAAGCTGGCTTACCTCATTATTCATAGTCCAAAGTCTCCATTCAAGTCTAGTAATCTATTCGTACCAACCTATCCTATAGGAGTTGTATGCTTCTTCGGCTATGTGCAATTAGCTTTGAAGATCAGAAAACTTCTTCAACCAGTCCCAACCATATTCTCCTTGATTTTGACTCTAGCCTGAGCCCTTCTCCAACTGATTGATCTTCTTCTTCGCCTTCCGAAGCTTGACTTCAAGAGAACAAATTTTGGTAGTCAGGGTCTAAGACTTCTCGCTGGCACGCTTCGACGCTCACTTGTGCTCTTCAACCAAATAGTATTTCTTGGAGGTGTATTCTTTAAAGGTTTGTTTGAAAGCTTGGTGGAGATGATTAATTTTAGTGAAGGCAATTGTGTCAATTTGTGAAGTTCGTCTTCTAATTTTTTTAACATTTTATTGGCATGCTGAACTTCTTTTTTTAAAGCCCTAATATGGGCCTTCAGGATTCGCCCTGAGGTAGTGGTGCAGCTTTGGCCGATGACTACATTCGACGGTAGTTTTATAGGTGAAACTCTGAATTATAGGTATATCACAACACATAGAGATATGAAAAAAGAAATTCAATTTCATTGACTGAAAGGTTTAAATATATGGAATGCAAAAGAAAAAGAAAAAATATAATTAGTGGAGATCTCCAACCTTTGAGCTTGGGGTGGCAGAAGGACTTGGCGTGGCCTCAGTGATTTTTGGCTCTTTGGTAAGCTTGGAGGCTGCGGCGGTAGGCTCGGAGGCTGTGACAGTAGGCTCGGTAAGAGGAAGATCGACTATGATTGTGGAAGGCTTTGCCTCATCATTAGAAGAATCCCCTAGTAGGAAGCTGAAGTCCAGTTCGGAGAACTTCTCGACGGCTTTCTGGTGGTAGTGCTTGAATCCCTTGCCAAAAGCTTTCAAATGAATGCCACTTTAATGCCTTCCATCTCCTTTAAAGATTTGAAGGCCAAAACAACTTGCTCCTGAGCCTCAGTGACTCGCCCCCCTCTCTTCGACGACCTTGGCTTCAATCTCGTTCCTCTTCTCCTCCTTCGAAGCCAATGCAGGCTTTAGCTCTACCAACGCCTATTCTTCTTTCTTAAGTATGCCTCTTGGAGATTCGATCTCGATAGAATGTGCCTTCCAGATGCTCAACTCACTACAAGAAAATTGATCTTTTGTGATAGAATTATTTATGATGAAAAAAATTTTGTTGCAAATATATGATTTTCTATGAAATAAAATTTTCATCATAAATAGTTTTTATTTATGATGAAAAAATATTTTATCATAAAAAATTAATTATCTATAATCAAAATATTTTTTGCATCATAAATAATCAATTATTTATAATAAAATATTTTCATCACAAATAATCTATGTAAATAAATCATTTAAAAAATTAAAAAAACTAAATTATTTATGATAAAAAAATTTCATCATAAATAATAAATTATTTATGAGAAAAATTTAATTTTCATCAAAAATAATAAATTATTTATGATAAAAAATTTACATTACAAATAATCTATCATAAATAAATAATTTAAAAAATTAAAAAGTTTAAATTATTTATGATGAAAAATTTTCATCAAAAATAATTTATTATTTATGATGAAAATTAAATTTTTATTAAAACTAATTGATTATTTATGATAAAAATTTTCCATCATAAATAATCTATCAAAAATAAATTATTTAAAAAAATAAAAAGGTTGGGTTATTCATGATAAAAAATTTATGTCACAAATAATCTATTATTTATGATAGAAATTAGATTTGCATCATAAATAATTGATTATTTATGATGAAAAACTTTCATCATAAATAATATGCCATAAATAAATTATTTAAAAAATTAAAAAGGCTGAATTTTTTGTGAAAAAAATTTATGTCATAAATAATTGATTATTTAAGATGAAATTAGATTTGCATTGCAAACAATCAATTATTTATGATAAAAAATTTTTATTATAAATAATATGCCATAAATAAATCTTTTAAAAAATAAAAATGAGTAGATTATTTGCAACAAAAATTTTTCATCATAAATAATTGATTACTTATGATAAAAAGTTTTCATCATAAATAATATATGGTAAATAAATTATTTAAAAAATTAAAAAGATCAGATTATTTATGATAAAAAATTTCTATTATAAATAATATACCTTAAATAAATTATTAAAAAATTTAAAAATGATCAGATTATTCATGGTGGAAATTTTTTATCATAAATAATTAAATATTTACGATGGAAATTGGTTTTGTGTCATGAATATTCATTATTTGCAACAAAAAATTTCTGTCATAAATAATTTGACTAAAATTTTTTATTTACAGAATAGAAAAGATGGACTACTTTTAAAATAAAAAAGGCAAAGATGCACCATGCATGATCGATATGATAGGATTGAGGGGTGCGAGTGCATCAACTGTTAGCTAGCCCACAAGCAAATTAATATTTTTTAATTATTTTAAAAATTAGTATTCTTTTAAAAAAAATTCTCTAAAAATTATATAATTTTAAAATTTAAAATCTA
Organism: Cocos nucifera; assembly: GCA_006176705.1. Taxonomy (NCBI): domain Eukaryota; kingdom Viridiplantae; phylum Streptophyta; class Magnoliopsida; order Arecales; family Arecaceae; genus Cocos; species Cocos nucifera. The sequence continues at coordinate 18,600 of QRFJ01003348.1, forward strand.
TCTTCACTATTCATTATCTATGTAATTATCATGCAAGTATCATCATAAAAGATCATCTCGATCTTATAGCTCTAGCTATGTAAATTAATAAAATTTAGTTTTGATAATTATGAACGACTGCATGATGATCTGATAGATAAAAATCATCGATGGATCCGAAAACTTATAACGATGATTTGAACCATTAAATAAAAAATTGAGTGATCAAGAGGCCAAACGACGTCTGATTATAAGATACCTTTTTAGATAAATGATATTTACTACTATTTTAATCATCTATACGATAGTGATTGTAAAATCTAAACTCTACGTATATGAATCATCAATGTTAAGTATATTTTATAAAAGCATAAGTATAATTACTTAAGGACTTTAAGAATGTGTATCAAGAGACATGTAGTTTTTGATAGTTTATACACCTGATTTATTTTTTATGATGACCACCATAGAAATAATTAAACTATTAGTAAAGATCATTTATCTAAAAAAATTATCTTATAATCACACGCCATTTAGCCTTTTAATCGGATATGATAATTATATCCGATTAAAATAAACTTTTGATAGTATGCTATAAATATCATAGAGATCATTGTTGCATGTTTTCAGATCCATCGATAATTTTTATCTATCAGATCATCATGTGGTCATTCGTGACCATCAAAATTAAATTTTATTAATCTACATGGCTAAAGCTACTAGATCGAGGTGGTCTTTTGTGACAATACTCGCAAGATAATTATTTAAACAACAAATAGTAAAGATGGGCTTTAAATTTTAAAATTATAAATTTTTTAGAGAATTTTTTTTAAAAGAATACTAATTTTTTAGGGATTAAAAAAAATATTAATTTACTCGTGGGCTAGCTAACAATGGATGGGCTCACACCCCTCAACCCCATCGCATCGATCATGTATGCCACATCTTTGTTCTTTTTTTTTTTTTTAAAATAGTCCATTTTTTCTATCCTATAAAAAAAATTTGGTCAGATTATTTATGATGAAAATTTTTTACCATATATAATTGATTATTTATGATGTAAATTTAATTTTTATTATAAATAATTAATTATTTATGATAAAAAAAATTTATTATAAATAATCCAATCTTTTTAAATTTTTTAAATAATTTATTTATGATATATTATTTATGATAAATTTTTTTTATCATAAATAATCAGTTATTTATGATGCAAATCTTATTTCAATCATAAATAATCAATTATTTATGATAAAAATTTTCCATCATAAATAATCTAATCTTTTTTAATTTTTAAATGATATATTTTTGATAGATTATTTATGATAAAAAATTTTTATCATAAATATTCAATTATTTATGATGAAAATCCTATGTCCATCCTAAATAATTGATTATTTATGATGAAAATTTTTCATCATAAATAATCTAATCTTTTTACTTTTTAAATAATTTATTTTTAGTAGATTATTTATGATAAAATTTTTTCATCTTAAATAATTGATTATTTATAATGAAAATCTTATTTGCATCATAAATAATTAATTATTTATGATGAAAATTTTTCATCATAAATAATCTAGCCTATTTAATTTTTTAAATAATTTATTTATGTATCTAGTATTAGCGATGAAAAATAAAATTTTATCATAAATAATTTTATCAAATATTTTAATATTTTTTAAAAGGAATTTTTTTTGAAAAATAATTGATGGAAATTATTAGCGATAAAAATCAATTTTCCATCTTTAATAAGGATTTTAGCGATGAAATTTTCATTGCTAATAATCTATCGATAAATGTCATTAAATATTCCACCCCACTATGTGCCTTCTTTCATGCAAAATCCACTTCTCTCAGTTGAAACCTTCTCCTCTCCTCTCTCTCCCCCTCCTCCTGGGCTTCCATCGACCGATGATCGCATCTCTCACTATCACTGTCATTGCCACCGCCATTGCTGCTGCTACTACCGTGCTTGATTCGAAGGTAAGTTCCATCGTTAATAAATTTTTTTTGTTCTTTCGATCGTCTGCGTGCAAGAGTGTTGCCATATGGTGGTTAATGGCGGGCGGAGGGGTGTGGGGGCTGGGTGCTAGTAGGTCGTGCATGGCGGTGTTGATGAGTTAGGTGGGAGCCGCTGATGTTGGAAGGTAGAGGAGCATCACAGGAGGTGGGGGCCATGGGGAGTGGGGCACCGAGGAGTAGTGGTGATGGGTCAAATGGGTGGCCGCAAGTGCTGTAAGGCAAAAAGGTGCCGCAGGAGGTGGGAGGTCATGAGGGGTAGGGGGAGGAGGGGCACCATAGGGGTTAGGGAGCCATGGGGGTGGGGTGCCGGGGGACGGTGGTGATAGGTTGGGTGGACGGCCACGAGTGGTGTGAGGCATAGGGGTGTCGGAGGGGGGGGATGCCGCAAGTGGTAGGGGGTGGAGGGGCGCCGCAGGGGGTGGGGGGCCATAAGGGGTGGAGAGTCGAGGGGTGGTGGGGATGGATTGGGTGGGCAGTTGCGGGTGGTGCTTAGTGGAGGGGCATCGCAGGGGGTGGGAGGCCGCAAGCAGTAGGGGGTGGAGGGGTGCTGTAGGGGGTGGGGTGCCACAGGGGTTGGGGCATGGAGGGGCAGTGGTAATGGGTCAAGCGGAGGAATGTGGGTGGTAGGCGGCGGAGGGGCATCGCAGGGGGTGTTGGGCCACGATGGGAATAATAATAGTAATAATAGTAGTAAGAATAATAATAATAATAATAGTAATAATAATAATACTAATAATAATAATAGTAATAATAATAATAGTACTAGTAGTAGTAGTAATAATAATAATAATTTGATTTATAAATAAATTTTAAAATAGATTGATAAAATATTTAAAATTAAGTGATTTTTTATAATTAAAATAGTTAGATTTTTAATTATATTTTTATGCTTTTACTTTTTATAATTTAATCTTTCTATTTATTTATTTATTGTATTTTATTATGATTATGATTTAATATTTTAATTTACATTAGCCAAAGGTTTTAATTTTTAATGCATATGAACTATCTGATCTGGAATTCAAATCAGGATCCGATTAGGGATCTGGCTCGGGATCCTATCTAGGTTCGGATCATGATCTGGATTGGATCTTGATCAGGATCCGATCTGGGATCCTGTCTAGGACTGATTTGGGATTTGGGTTATGATTCGGATCGGATCTTGGTTGGGATTCAGTCTGAGATCCAATCTAGGATCCTATTCAAGATTCGGTTTGGGATCATGTTCGTGATCTAGTTTGAGATTCGAGTCATGATCTAGGTCAGATCTCAGTCGGGCTTCGGACTGAAATTTGGTTCGGGATCCGATCAGGGATCCTATACGGGATTCAGTTTGGTAATGATTTAATACATGCATTGATGTAACCTTAGACTTCTATTCAAGAGTCGACCCAGGATCCCCAAAATAGACTCTATGAACGGCTCTTGGATGCTCCGATTTGGATAGTTCAGAAATGCATAAATTTTTTATTGTTGTCATGGTGTTCTTTGTTCTATTATGAAAAATTTCATTGTAGTTATCTCATTTATTCTCTGGGTATATGTTAGATATGGTTAAAGTATGATCCATCTATATCATGTACTTGAAAAACTATAGGGAGATGTTGTCAGATTTTTTTGGATATGGAACAAAGAAGAAAGCTATGGTAATAGTAAAAATGATGCATTTTTTAAAGGAATAAGACCACACCTATTAGGAAGGAGTTGGTGGAGTTAGGACTCATGAAGCATTATTTTTTATTATCAAATGGATATCGACAAAAGTTGGATGAATGCTAGGGATATTTGTTTGCCTGAATATTGAAAAGGTATTCGAGATTTTATTGAATTTGCATGGTGTAAGGCTAATAGTGCCAGTCAGATAAAGTATCCATGCAAAAGATGTGTCAATATGGTATATCATCACATATTACTTGTTGAGGAGCATTTGCTATGTTTTTGTATGGACAAGAAGTACACTCACTGGATATGGCATGGGGAAGGTGATTCGAATGAAGTTGTGTACGATGATGATGATATCGAAGATGATATTGATGCTACTAAATCTATCGAACATGGTGGTATAGATTTACTATTGGATGATTTACATCAGGATGTTAGCTTAAATGTACCCATGAGTACTAGTGCATCTCAAGGCTGTTCTGATCATGAATACAATATTAATGAGGTAGAAAAAACTTTTGAATAGTTTGCAAAGCTTGCTCGGGATGCACAAGAGCCACTCATCCAAATTGTGTGGAGTTCTCCAAGTTAGAGTTTTTGATAAAATTGATTCATATTAAAATTGTGAACTGATAGAGTCAGAAGTCATTTAATCAAAATTTGGTATTGGTTAAAGTAGCTCTTGTCGATGGATCGATACTTTCAAAATTATATACTGAAGCAAAAACATATATGCGGGAATTGAGACTTGGCTATATTCCAATACATGCTTACAAAAATGATTGTATATTATTTTATAAGGAGAACGAACAAGTAAGTGAATGTTTGCAATGTGGGGAGCCTAGGTACAAAATCGATAATGAAAAAAAAAAAGATACCTCATAAGGTTTTAAGATATTTTTCATTGATTCCAAGACTTCAAAGATTATATATATCTACAAAGATAGCTGAAGAAATGAGATGGCATGATGAATAGCAGATTTCGAAGGAGAACATACTTAGCCACCTGGCTGACTCTATAGTATGGAAAGACTTTGATGCAAAGCATCTGTTATTTGTGAGTGATCCGTACAATATCCAGCTTGGTCTGGCGATAAATGGATTTAATTCCATTGATAATTTGAGTACTTCCTATAGCATGTGGCCTGTGTTGCTAGTTGTATATAATGTGTTACGTTGGAAATGCATGAAAGAGCCATTTATTTTTATATCACTGTTGATTCTGGATTTGAAAGCACTAGGAAATGAAATTGATGTATATCTACGATCCTTAATTGATGATCTAAAGGAGCTATGAAAAAATGGAGTACAGACATACGATTCTATCAGTCGAAGAAATTTTAAGTTGCATGCATCGATTTTATAGACCATAAATGATTTTCCTGCATATGAAAATTTATCTGGGTGGAGTACCAAAGAATATTTGGCATGTCCAATATGCAATAAGAATACGTCCTCCTTATATTTAAAGAATGGAAGAAAAATCTGCTTCATGGGTCATCAGTGATTTCTACCTACTAGTCACACTTGGAGGACATGTTATAATCAATATTTTAATGGTAAGTCTAACCGACATCCGCCACCTAAGGAGTTAGGTGGAGCAAAAGTTTTAGAATAACTTGAAGCCATTGAAAATGTGAAATTTAGAAAAACATCAGGTACTCGCAAGTGGAAGCGTATTGAAGCTGAGCTGAATTGGACGAAGAGAAGCCTATTTTTTGAACTATCATATTAGAAGTAGCTACTCCTTTGTCATAACCTAGATGTAATGCATATTAAAAAGAATATTTATGATAATGTCATTGGTACAGTGTTGAACATCGCAAAAAAATAAAAGATAATTCAAAAGCTCGCCTTGATTTGCAAGAAATGCAAATCTGGCTGGAGTTGCATTTAGTTCATCGAGGTGATAAATTTTTTATGAAACCTGCATGTTATTCACTATTTGACGAGGAGAAGAAGAGTTTCTATGGATGGTTCAAAACTATAAACTTTTTTGATGCTTACGCTTCAAATATATCACGATGTGTTGGCAAAAATGATGGCAATATCTCTAGCATGAAGAGTCATGACTCCTATGTGATGATGCAGTGCTTGGTTCCTATGGTGATGCATGGCTATCTGAGTGGTGATATTCAAATTGCATTGATTGAGTTGGGAGTATTTTTTTGAGAACTGTATTGCCAAAAGTTGAAGATTAACTTAATTGAGAAGTTTGAGAAGGATATTGTGCTCATTCTTTGTAAGTTAGAAAAAATCTTTCTACCATCATTTTTTGATGTTATGGTGCACTTGGCTGTTCATCTTCTAAAGGAAGCTCTTCTAGCTAGCCCAGTACATTATTGGTGGATATAATTGAAAGGTAAAAAAATTATAATCTCTTTGACATATCAGTTATAAGATATAAATATATTAGAACTCTTTAAATTATTTTTTATTTGTAGATTCTTGTGTGTCCAAAAAAAGTATGTGCGCAATAAGGCATGGCCTAAAGGATCCATGGTGGAAGCATATATAGCTATACGGAGTGTCTCATATTTTGCTCAATGTATCTTGATGATATCGAAATAAGATTTAATCATGTAGATCGTAATGCTGACCATGAATGGGATGATGATGAACCGACACTATCCATATTCAAACAAATGGTTTGACCCATGGGTGGAAGAAGATATGAGTTTATGGATGTGAATAAGCTATCCAAAGCACACTTCTATATTTGAAATATTATGAAGAAGTTGAAGATTTAATTAAGTATTATCTTAGCATAATTTAGAGTTGTTGGGGATAAATCCATGCCTACCAAAGTTTGGCTAGGAATTCGGCTCCTGATCAGTTCCATTCGAGTGTAGCTATAATGACTAAATCTCCACCTATGGAAGTATTCAAACTCTAACTCATTCTAAGATGGCCGACCTTCTATACTGCAGTCAAATGATCCAATTGGCTGGAAAGGCCAATTCTAGATTCAATAGGGCATTATAGATTCTTTCTTCAGATGAACTTGAATAGTTAAAGTTTCTGCCCTAAGGGGGCTGACTAGTTATCTGGCTCCTACGCATCCTATTCAGCCAAACTCCTTCTAGCAACCTGCATGGCTCCACTCGGACGAGCTTTCTCTAGTCCTCCTTGGCAGAATCTTAGTCAAACTTCTTTCGGATTTCTACTTCAGTGAAACTTCTTCAGCAGTTGAACTTCTTTCAAACTATCCCCTAAATGAACTTTAGTACTTTATCATTGTTCATCGGTGAGTAACCCCAGGAATGGCCAAACTTCAAAGGAATAGTAGAGATGCCGAAGTGTTTCGGTTGTGCTCGCTCATTGCGACCACCAATAAATACTTGGTCCAACTGGACTTCTCTTCCGATCGAACTCCTTCCAGACTCCTTTTAGCCATCTGAAAGGACCACGGCGTACACCTACAACATAGCAAATGAAAGCCAATGCACGGTCAATCTTAGGAACCTCCGAACTCCTCCAGAATAACAATATCCAAGAGCCCTTCACCTCCTGCAACTACTACATCCGAACTTCAGCTATCAGGTCCTCAATAGACTAGCACGTCATGATAATGGACACCACTTTTCATAACAAACTCTATGTGGCTTCGAGCAGCCCACTATGAGATGGTTACGGTTGTTGCTCTTAGTTTGTTACAAGCTTCGCTTATAAAAGAAACCCTCTAGATACATTTCAAGAGGGAGCTCTCTTTTTCTTCCCATAACTCTGCTACTTTCTTTTTTGAACACTCTATTTTTGTTGGCCAGAAAAGCTAACTTGACCAGCGGAGGGTCCTGCTGGAGCTACCACCTCTGATTCTGGTCAGGACTTATCTTGCAGGTCCTCGATGGTGACCTCGTCTTCTCCGGCTCCAGCGAACTCCGACGTCTAGTGAAACTCCGCACCAATAAGATTGGCACTAGAGGAAGGAACTTCTATTTTTTGAGGTTCCCTTGTTCTTAAAGGATTCCTCAGTGGAGATCTCTCTTCTTCTCCTCCAAAGTTCTTCTTTTTGGAAAGGATGCCTCCTAGGAAAGCTTCAACCCGACAGTCGATGGCCTCCACGTCAAATCCCATCCAGATCTACCCACCCCTATTTCATTCTTGATAACTCATGCTCTACTTGCAGCAATGGTGGATGAAGAGTAGTTCAATTTGCTAGTCCAGTAAGTTTGCATCCTCTCAGAAGTGGTGCGGCCATGTGGTAGTAGCAGCCTCTGGCGCCAATTCGGCCAGAGCAAGCTACTCTGAAATCCCAAGATCTAGACTAGGGACGATCGACTTGGGCTAGCCGATCGATGACCTCCAAAATGGGGAAGCAAAGGGCTGAGAGCCCCTACTCTGATCATGACTCTACCCCCAAGGGGACTTTGCCTCTATTCAATTAGAAGACCTTGGAGATCCACGATCGATAGAATCTCCTGGATCCAAAACTGTAGGAGATGAATCGATGGATCAAGAAACTCTACCATTCACCCCCCTCCCACGATGATGACATCTGCACCGACCCTCCTTTCTTCTAGAAGATTATGTAGGAATCCATCCCACCAAACTTCAAGCTCCTCTAGTTCGAGAGCTATGACGGAACATCCGATCTGGTTGACCATCTAGAGGCCTTTCAGATAATGATGCTGCTCTACGGTGCACCAGATGCCATTCTATGCTGAGCTTTTCCATCCACTTTGAAGGGAGCGGCCAAAAATTGGTATTCGACCCTTAAGTTGGGTGCCATTTTTTTCTTTGATCAAATGAGCTACTAGTTTGTGGCTCATTTCATCAGCAGCCAATGCCCCCACCGAGGTTTTGACTCCCTCATGAACATCAAATAGAAAGAAGAGAAATCCATCCAAGCTCATGTCACCCGATTCAATGCTGCTGCACTGGAGGTCCAAAAGTTGGATCAATCTATTGCGATGGCCGCACTAAAGAGCGGCCTTCAGAAGAAGGACTTTCTATTCTCCCTAGAGAAGAAGTACCTCAGGAATTTCGCTGACATGCTGGCTAGGGCTAAGGGTATGTATGAGCAAAAGAGGCCTTCAAGGCCAAGGATAATGAAGCCATTGGAGAGCGGTGAATGGACGAGCCGAGCAGGCCTGCTGACGAAGAAAAATCGAGTGAAGCTCAGCCGCACTCCCGAACTCCCCCTAAGTGCAAGCGAACCCAGACTCCTCCCAGGGCTCGAAAGTGGGGAAGCCCTAACAAAAGGGCGCGGTGGGGCTACCCCCTCCGAAGGTTCTATAACTATGCTCCCTTCAATGCTTCAAAAATCCAAGTACTGATGGAGATCAAGGGGCAGCTACCAAGGCCGAAAAGGATGCGCTCTCATCCTGACAGATGCAATCCCAACAAGTTCTGCCTCTACCATCATGATCACGATCATGATACTGAAGAATGTATCTAGCTCCAAGATAAGATCGAGGAGCTCATCAGGCGAGCTAGGCTCGGCCGATTCTTGCAACATCGGCCTAAAGGATGGAAAGATTGGTCCGGAGCACCACCACCATCAGAACCACCAAGAAGGAAGGAGCAGCAGGTAGATCGACCACCCCTCAACATCATCAACACCATCTTTAGGGGACTTCGATGAGGGGAGGCTAGCGGATCAGCAGAGCTTGAGAAGAGGTGGAGAATTGAGGAGCCCATCACTTTCACCAACAAGGATGCCCAAGGAGTTCAGTTTCCATATAATGATGCAGTTGTAATCTCTTTAAACAATGCTGACTATGATGTGCACCGTGTTCTGGTAGATAATGAAAGCTCTGCTGATATTTTATTTTATAATGCTTTCTCAAAAATGTATTTACCTAATAATCACTTGAGACCTATGAACTCTCTATTGGTAGGCTTCACTGGCGATGCCATGCCAGTTGAGGACATAATAACTCTGACTGTGACTGCAAGGCGATACCCGAAGCTGGCAAGAGCATAGGTCAATTTTCTAGTCATAAAAGCTCCATCTACCTATAATGATATTCTTGGCCGACCTAGTTTGAACGCACTCTGAGCTATAGCCTCAACTTATTATTTAAAGATGAAGTTCCCGACGAGCTACAGAATTGGAGAAATTATGGGAGACTAGGCCTTGGCAAGGCACTATTACTTCATAGTCCTACAGAAAAACACCCAGCCTGATCTTTGCCCTGTTGATGGATTGGATGTCCATGACAACCTTGTGGAGGAGTGGAATGAGCCTATGGAAGACCTTGTAGCTATGCCATTGGATGATGGGAATGCAGAGCATACTATACAGATTGGCTCCAACTTAGAGGATGAGGTTCGAGAGCAACTCATTACCTTCCTACAGAGGAACACGGACGTCTTCACCTGGGTCCCAACAAATATGCCAGAAATTGATGCCGAGGTCATGAAACATCGACTGGCTGCTAAACCAAAGTATTGACCAATAAAAGATAAGGTGCACAACCACTCTCTGGAGAGATAGAAAGCAATTGCAGAAGAAGTTGACAAGCTCTTTGAGGCCGGATTCATCTAAAAAGTTAACTATCCAAACTAGGTCTCGAATGTGGTGCTCATAAAAAAGGTGAACGGTAAGTGGAGGATGTGTATAGACTTCAAAAAGCTGAACAAAATCTGCCCAAAAGATAGCTACCCCCTACCCAGGATTGATCAGCTGGTAGATGCAACCTCGGGCCACAAGCTCCTCACCTTCATGGATGCCTTTTTTAGCTATAATCAAATTTGGATGGTGCTAGAAGATGAGGAGAAAACTACTTTTATTACTGACCACGGTCTTTACTATTATAAGGTTATGCCTTTCGAACTCAAGAATGCAGGGGCAATGTACCAGCACCTGGTCAACAAAGTCTTCAAGATGTAGATCAGCCGCAACATGGAGGTGTATGTGGATGACATGCTCGTCAAGAGTCGAGCTTCAATAAATCATATTGCCAACCTCGAAGAGACCTTCAACACGCTTAAGAAGTACAAGATGAAGCTAAACCCGATCAAGTGCACCTTTGATATGACCTTGGAGAGGTTCTTGGGATTCATGGTGTTGAGGTGCGAGATTGAAGTGAATCCAAAGAAAATTTGGGCTATTCAAAAGATGACAGCTCCAAAAATAATTAAAGAAGTTCAGCGTCTGACTGAAAAAATGGCATCCCTAAACCACTTCATCTTAAGATTGGCTGAGTGATGCATGCCCTTCTTTCAAGTTCTCAAGCAGCCAAAGAACTTCTGTTGGACCACCGAATATCAACAAGCCTTTAGAGAGCTCAAAGACTATCTCTGTTCACCTCTCCTATTAGCAAAACCCAAATTCGGAGAGAAATTATTTTTGTACCTAACGATCTTTCCAGCAGCCCTCGCTACAGTCCTGATCAAAGAAGAGGCAAAAATGCAACGATCGATCTACTACATAAGCCGAGTTTTGAGGGATGCCGAGATCAGATATACTAAGTTAGAAAAACTAACTTATGCTTTGTTGATTATAGTTCGAAGACTTCGACCTTATTTCCAAGGGTACATCGTAATTGTCCTCACTGATCAGCTAATTAAAGCAGTCCTTCATTAAATGGATGCCTTCGAAAGAATCACAATATGGATAATCGAGCTTACAAAGTTTGACATCAACTACTAACCTCGACCATCAATCAAAGCCTAGATATTAGTAGATTTTATGGTGGAATGTACCATTCTAGATGAACCCGAGCTTGAACAGAATAAAACCAGTGTTTTATGGCTGCAGCCAAGCCCCCTTGAAGAGAAAACCGATCTTTCTGAAGGTTTTTGGGTCCTATACATGGATGGTTCATCCAATGCTACTGGTCAGGCGTAGGGTCGATCTTGGTTAACCCCGAGGGAGTCATCGTCGAATATGCATTGTGCTTTGAATTCTCCATAATAAATAATAGGATCAAATATGAAGTTTTGATCGCTGGGTTAAGAATAGCAAAAGAGTTAGAAGTAGACTAGCTCCAAGTCTACAGTGATTTTCAATTGGTGGTCGGATAAATTAATGGTAGTTACGAAGCTCGGAAGGAAAACATGATGAAATATCTTGAAAAAGTAAAGAACTTGATTCTGGCCTTCAACAATTTTAGCATTCAAAAAATTCTAAGGGCAGAAAATACACGAGCCAACCTTCTTTCTAAATTGGCCACTTTAGCCCCAATCGAACTACCTAAAGAAGTATTTTTCAAAATTCTAAAGTGCCCAAGCTCAGAGGATTCATAGCCTGTTATGCAAGTCGAGCATGAGCCGAGCTGGATCGATCCGCTAGTTGCCTATCTCAAGGATGGAGATCTTCCTCATGATCCGAAAGAAGTTCGAAAACTCAGAAATTAGGCTTTTCGGTATGTTTTGTACGAAGGCAAGCTATATAGAAGATCGTATTCTCTATCGCTCTTGAGATGTCTCTGACCTTCAGAGGCTGACTTTGTATTATGGAAAGTGCATGAGAAAATTTACGAAAGTCATGTAGGAGCTAGATCCTTATCATAAAGATTACTTCGATAAGGTTACTATTGACCGACCTTGTACCATGATTCTATAGAGTATGTCAAGAAATATGACCGCTGTCAGAGAAATGCAAACATTCAGCGGTAGCTGACTTTTAAACTTACACCTCTGAGCGCCCCATAGCCATTCGCCCAGTGGGGGATGGACATACTCGGACCTTTTTTCATGGCATCCAGATAGCGGAAGTTCCTCTTGGTGGCGATAGAATATTTTACAAAGTGGATCAGAGCTGAACTTTTGGCAAAGATCACTGAAGCAAAAGTACAGAACTTCATCTGAAAGTCGATTGTTTGTAGGTTTGGCTTGCCCCAAACCCTCATAATAGATAATGGATGGCAGTTCGCTGGAGCAAGATTTATCAAATTCTATGAAGATCTGAACATCATCCACTATTTTACATCAATCATCCACCCACAAGCAAATGGAGAAGCTGAAGTAATAAATAGAACCCTACTACAAGATATCAAAACAAGATTTGAAAGAGCGAAGGAGACTTGGGTGGATGAACTCCATCATGTGCTTTGGACATATCGAACTATCCAAAGATTGACAACTGAAGAAACCCCATTTGCCTTAGCTTTCAGAATAGAAGCGGTCATCCCAATAGAACTCAAACTTCCATCAGCATGAGTCGTAGCATTCAATGAATAGCAAAACTCACTGGACCTCAGGGCTAACCTTGACTTATTGGAGGAAAAGTGGAAAAAAGTTCAAGTTTGGATGGCAGCCTATAGGACAAAGGTAGCTCACTACTACAACTCAAAAGTCAAAAGCAAAATATTCAAAGTGGAAGATTTAATACTTCGACGAGTAGCTATTTCACAACCTCAGAATCAAGGAAAGCTCGCTCCAAATTGGGAAGGTCCGAATGTAGTAGAGGAGGTCATCCGATCCAAAATTTATTGCTTGAAGGAGCTCGGAGGAACAACTCTCCCACGACCTTAGAATTCTGAAAACTTAAGAATGTACTACTAGTGACTTTCCCTCAATAAAACTTTTCTTTTCTAACATTATTATTTCTTGGCATAAAAATCATGCGATAATAGAAAATAATAAATAACTCTCTGAAGCAATCAAAAGTGACTTTGTTAAGAACAGGAGGAAAATCTCGTCCTAACGTAAGCAAGGTCGAAGTCCTCGTTACATTAAGATGAGATGAGGGTAGAGGCCCTACCAACGATCCTAATATACTTTTACAGTCCATTAGGAATAGGAGGAGAACCTCATCCTAACGTAAGCAAGGTCGAAGGCCTCGTTATGTTAAGATGAGATGAGAAAATAGGCTCTGCCAGCGGTCCTAATGTGCCCCTACAGCCCGTTAGGAATAGGAGGAGAACCTCATCCTAATGTGAGCAAGGTCGAAGGCCTTGCTAAGTTAAGACAAGATGAGGAGAGAGGTCCTACCAACTGTCCTAATGTACCCCTACAATTCACTAGGAACAGTAGGAGAACCTCATCCTAATGTGAGCAAGATTGAAGGCCTTGTTAAGTTAAGATAAGATGAGGGAAGAAGCCCTACCAATGGCCCTAATGTGCTCCTACAGCCTGTTAGGAATAGAAAGAGAACCTCATCCTAACGTGAGCAAGATCGAAGAACTCATTAACTTAAGACGAGATGAGGGGAGAGGCCCTGCCAATGCCCCTAATGTATCTCTATAGCATGTTAGGAACAGGAGGAGAACCTCATCCTAATATGAGCAAGATCGAAGGCCTCACTAAGTTAAGATGAGATGAGGGGAGAGGCCCTACCAACGGTCCTAATGTGCTCCTACAATCCATTAGGAATAGATAGAGAAAGGATAGATGAGGGGAGAGATCCTATCAATAGACCCGATGAACCTCTATGATCGCACAAAGGGTAGAAGGCCAAGGCCTCACTAATTCAAAACAAGAAGGAGGTCAAGGCCCTACTAATAACTATCGTGCGCATCCCCCTATGGCCATGCCAAACGTGACAAGCAAAATCCTGCCCTAATTCATGGGATGAACCTCTAGTTCGACATCCATGACTAACGTTTCATCAGAAACAAAATAAAAAAAAATGAGGTGCCCAGAATCGAATCCACAAGGGATGACAATAAAAAAGGTACCATTTCGTTACGAAGTTAAGTTCATTACAAGTAAAGGTCAGTATGATCAATTACACAAAAGTGGACACACCATAAGCAAAATGAAGGTCGGTGAGGATCAACCGTATGAAAGAACAAAGGCATTATAGATGGAATGAAGATTGGCGAAACCAATTACATAAAAAAGGAAAGAAAGAGAGGAGGTGAAATCCTAAGGCGGCCCGGGTTCTTCAGACTTTGGGCTATCAGCCATCACCAAAGCTTCCTTCAATCTGAAGATCTCTTCCTCGAGCTCCTTTCTCTTATATAGGCCTTCGATGTACATTCTATTAGTGTACTCAAATTTGGCCTTTAGTTCTCATAGCTGCTTCCTTAGGACTTCGGATTTAGCTTCGACATCCTTAATGGCTTGATGCTCGCAGGTCAACTGGAGCTTCAACTATTGAACTTTGGCCTTCCCCATCCTGACAGCCTTCGAGAGCTCACCAACGGTCCTCCTCAGAGAGGTGAGCTCCTCCGATTCATTGCCCACTGAACGCTATAAAACTTCCTCTAAAAATAGGTCGCCTCATCCCTAGTAGCTTTCAGCTCTTCTTCAAGCTTGGACATCCTTCCTGCCCAAGATAATCAATAGCTATCATGCCATTCTTTAATGTCCTACAGCTGATTTTGAAGCTGAAAAAATTTTTTTGACCAGTCCCAATCATACCGAGCTTTGTGGGTGAACTCCCTTCTAAGAGACGAATATTCTTCTTTATCTTTTTAAGGTCAGTTTCAAGAGAGCTGATCTTCACTGTCAATGCCCAAGATTTATCGCTAGCTCTTTTCTTGAGCTCCATTTTCAAAATTTTCCTTCCTGATGCCAAAGTCCGTGGAGTCCCTCATATGTAGGCTTTAGAGGTGGGTAACTTCTTTAGTCGCCTCCAAAGCATTCTTCCGAGAGGCCTAAAGGTTGGCCTCCATCTTCTTCAATTTTTTTTTTAAGTGATGGACTTCCTTCATCAAGCCCTTTATCAGGGCTTGAGCGAAGCTCCCTGAGGTGAATGGTCGGTGTCGGTAGGAGAAGGGGGGTTACGGCCTTGATTAATAGAGTGATTTCGAATCATGCACATGGCAATGCAAAGTGTAAAGCAAGAAAAGGAATCTGCCCTTTATTTACTTAAAATGTTTTCAAGTACATCAAAAAGAAAAAGAAAAAGTACATGGTTATCAAGAGTTTAGACCTCAGATGGTTCGACACTGGGAAGGGCAGAGCATTCTCGACCGCCCCCAGCTCTTGGGCAGGTCTGGATGCTGCACCTGCAGGTTCGAAACCTCTAGAGTAACTTTGGCGATACGAGCAGTAGGGGCGACCTCAGCATCAGCGCTCGAAGGACCAACTCTATCCCCTGGCTCCTTTGTGAGGAGGTCCAGATTGGTGTCAGAAAAGTTCTCGATGATCCACCCCAAGCAGACCTGAAATCCTTCCAAGAAGGCTTCTTGGGCGAAGGCTATTTTGATGTCCTCCATATCTTTGGAGGACTTGAAGTCTTGTATGGCCCTCTCCATCGTGGCGTCAACTTCCTCCTGTGCCTTCCTTCTTTCCTCCTTCTCTAGAGCTAAGGCGGTCCTCAGCTTCGCCATCTCCTTGTGCTCCTCCCTCAACTCCTTTTGAAGGTGCTCGACTTCGGACAAGTGAGTCTCTGAGGCTACCTTCAAAATGTCAACCTCAGCCCAAGCCTTTTCAGCCTCTACATGGGCTTCTTCAAGGGCCTTGGAGGCTTCGAACCATCTCTGGCTTGCCACCTCGGAGTGAGCAAAAAGATAGTATCCCAACTATAAAATAAAAAGTGGGTTAGAATTCCAAAAGATTTCAACTTTAAGGCTCGAAGGGCACGAAGTCAAAATCAAAGAGGACCACTTACCTCCAGGAAGGTGGCGAAGGACTCGTCGAACCTCTCAACATTGTCCTTCTGGTGCATTCTTTCTATAATGTGGGAAGGACGCTCCCCTCCATCAGCACTTGGATGACCTCTCGAACATCCAGGGAACCCTATTCCTAGCTAAGGCCCATGCCCTTAGAACTCTTAGCCTTCCATTCGACTTTCTTACTGACGATATTCTTCTTCTTCCTCTCCATAACTTCCTCTTGTTGAAGAGGGGTAGAAGGGACGACCTCATCAAACAGGACTGGACTCGATGCGGTAACGACGAGCTCAGGGGTCCAAATCGACATGGCTCGAATCGGCACGACCTGGCTTGATTCTTCGGTATGAGCCTTCTTCAACGGTTCCCCAGAAAGACCGCCCTTCCTCTTAAGGGTCTTGATCTCCTTCGTCAGGCGATTTCGTTCCTTTGAAGTCATTTCTACAAGGAGGATAAAGTTAGAAGATCAAAAGAAAGAATACCACTCAACTGACTGAATGTGAAGAACTACCTATTGAGTTAAGGGGATTGAGAGCGAAGTCGAACAAGGTCTGCTCATCTAGGAGGTCAGAGATCGGGGGAGCGTCAAAGCCCTTGAGCTTATTGGCCGAACTCCGATCCTCACTTTCTAGCCTAGGGACTTGGCGAATCGAATCCCTGATCTCCCCCCATGGAGGAAGTCCTAATCTTAAGGAAGAATTTGAGACAAAAAAGAACTTCTCCTTCTAGTTATGAATGGAAAAAGGCATGCCCTTAAGCAATCTCTTCTTGCCGAATTAAAAAAACACATACCACCAGTCCTTGGTAGTTGGATGGCATTTGAAGGTGAAGAAATTATGGAATAAAGAAATGGTAGGTCAGACACCTACTATGATGCACAAAGGTAGAAATCCTATGATGAACCTAAAAAAGTTCGGTGCCATGACAGTAAGAGAAATGTTGAGAAATTTGAATAAGCTAACTATGAAGGGAGGTGGTAAGAACACGATGTTGTCGTTAAGACACCGTGTTTATTAGTTTAATCCGACTTCTTAAAATAATTAAAAATCCATAGATAGCAGTGAGTCGAATCAAATTCATAGGAAAGGTAGTGTTTTTAGATTTAAAATCTTTGATTTTACAAAAGAAAAAGAAAAGAGAAGAGTTTTGGGATCAAAAGTGAAGTCAGAAAATAAAAAGCAAAAATTAAAAAGTGCAGGAATTTAAACTTGGTACTAAGATCTACTAGTTAGATCTTAGCATCTATTTGTAATAAAATAAAAAATAATAATAATTTAAAGTATAGAAATTAAATTGCAAAAAAAAATATGAAATTAAAGAGCATAAAAATAAATATTGCATTAAAAAATTCATAATTTAAATACATAAAATAAAAAAAAATAAAATAGGTTGATCTCTGATCTTAGATCGACATTGGTGGAAAGATGGTGTAGAAACCCAGCTCTTCTCCTCGGTACCAATTGCTTTGAAGCAGCCATTAACCCATAGCCTAGTTTCATCCTATACCAAAGCTTCACCTTGATCAGAGATGTTGATTTCTGAAGGCCTGGGTCCTTTTTATAGAGCTAGGGAGGCTAGATATTTTTTTATGGAGGCAATGTGGGACTAATAGCCTTTGTAATCATCAAAATATAAAAAAAATTGAGTAAAATTTAGATTAAAATAACTCTTATATGAATCTAATAAGTCTGGTAAAATCTAGCCATTCAATAGGAATCCAACGATCCAAAAATCATCAAAATCGGATGCATATTGGCCTAGATCAGGTTGGATTAAATTCTAACCGTTCGATCGCACGTGGATGGAGGAAATTTGGCTGCAAATCACACATTGGGAGTCCTGATCAGTGCCGAGAGTGTTCTGAACCATTGGATCTTCATCACTTGGTTTTCTAGCCATTGGATCATGCCAGATTGCTAATAGAATTTGAATCAAACCTAGAAATCACCACCACCGTCCGATCTTGACCGCAATCAACCGTAACCATCCGATCGCATAATTACTGTTCCCATGGACTACATGGATTGGCTGCACCTCACACCACAGCCAATCAACATCTTTGTTGTTGAGTGAAAAGACCAGATTGCCCTGTGAGCTATGATAAATTTCTATGGACCCTTTAAGGGTCTAGGTCCACCACGTGTCGCTCTGTGATTCGCCGATTTCTACTGAGCTAGTAGTCCATGCCTGAATCATGGACCGACTGATGGCTTTAATGGCTGAGTTGGCTTTGATGGCTTGGCATGGCTTGCGGAGTCGGCTGAGCCATTTTCTTTTTTTATTTAAATTTTATTTATTTTATTTCTTTAGAAATTCATATCTTCTTCGTTTTGGCTTTGTTTTACTTCAAACTTATTTCATTATAATTAGAAAAATGAGCTCTTTCCATTGATTATAAAATTTTATTTTTTAATTTTTATTATTTTATAATTAATTATTTAATTAATAAAAATATGAATTTCTCAAAAATTATATATAAATTAATCATTAATTCTTAAAAATTAATATGAATTAATTAATAAATTAATATTTTTATTAGTGAATTTATGATACTTATCACACCCTCCAACTTAAGCTTTGCTCATCCTCGAGTAAAGAAAGAATTTAGTTTTAAATATCTTTTAACTTTAGAGTTTCGAATTTTACCTATGCAGTTTTCAAAATGGTCATTAATATTTAGTTGAGCTTAAGTGAGACATATCATTGGGATATTAATATTTATCAATAAAAAAATTAAGTAAAGAATATTAAATTTTTTAGAATTTTTTCTAAATTATCCCACCTTTATCTCTGATTTGTCTAAACTTTTATATAGACAAGTGTATTGCTACTTTCATCCTTCATTTATTTTTATATTGCCCATTTTTTGATGCAAATATCATTGCTTACTTTGGCAACAGGATCCGGTTACTTGGTAGGAAACCAATGTCTTTTTTTTTTTTTAACATTATACCACTATTGAGTGTTTTAATCCCTTAAGCTTTCTATTTGATCCATGTAGCGAGTCTTGAGCCAATGACTCCCAAACCAGTTGGCTTTAGGGCACTAGGTATAGAATACCTCTCGAGCTTACTAGCTCGAATTAAACAGGCTATGAGTTAAGACTAGCTTTATAATAAAGCTTCTTTGCCCTTCCCACCTTTTGATGCGAAACTCAATGCTTGCTTAGGCAAAGAGACCCAGTTACTCAGTGAGAAGTACTTGAAAACTATTTTATTAAAATAAATTTTTTTTATATGAAGAAATATATAGTTATCCTATACAAGCCTATAAAAAGTAGACTTTTCTTTGATGCTAGTAGAAGTAATTAGAAATGCTCCAAGGAAAAACTTTTTATGTTCTAGATTTAACTCTTTATTGAATTTTTTTAATATTTGATTCCTCAATATCTCACAGATTCTTTGATCTATGTATCAATTTTTTTTAAAAAAATGCTTAGTTTAATTCAATTCTTAAGCATAATCAGGTGTCTAAATACTAAATACTAACTATTTCGAGAACTTAAAATTTTAAAATTTTTATTTTTCTTCCTCCCAACTTAATCGACATTGTCCTTAATGGAGAAGAAAAAATAAAGGGTGTAATAAAGACATGGAAGAATACACCTGACTGTATTTTTGATCCAGCACATGCCTTTGAAAATTTGGGCTCTCCCTCCAACTTATTCAAATTATCCTAAAAAGAAAATAAACTAAAAAAATAAATTAGATAAAAACTAAATATTGGGTAGCCTCCCAACAAGCGCTAAGTTTACCGCCTTCAGTCGGACACAATGCAACTTACTATCCTGTGTCAAATATTAGATTGACAAATTTCATTGGTTTTGGATTGCCAATCTCAGAAAGTTGATTTGTAATCCCATTATTGATATATTCATTATTAATTTTAGGGATATAATTTATGATCCCATTCTCAGACCCATGTTTATTAAGAATTTCTCCTATTTATTTTTCTAAAATGCTCATGAATGAAGTTTTTGTATTAGGAGTTAAGTTCGATTCAATGGGTGTTGGAATGGTGACTAAAAGCGGTTTTATTTTTGGAGGTAAATTAATGTGATCTTGCTTAAATAACTCCATTGATATTTCATTATGTGCCTCTTGATTAGGATTCAGGTCTGATGCAATAATTACAGACAAGATTTCCTGTGAACCTAAATACTCAAGGAGGGGTTTCAACTCTACTTTGGGTGCCTCTTCTTTTGATGACTCAGGTGATGGTTTAGTCATTTCTATAAATGATTCAGTGGGAGGCTCAACAGACTCAGCACTCAAGTCTTCTCTAGTGTCAGATGTATTTACCTTATTATCCTCTTGTTGTCCTGATCTCAAGGAATGAATAGCATTAACTTGATTAACCTGGTTTCCTTGGGATGGTTTACCATTTTGATTTCTTGGGTTGGGCTCAGGTTGGCTAGGTAGCCTACCTCGTTCATGTTCACTTATGGTAGATGTCAGCTGACCAATTTCTAAGCAGCCTATGGCCTAAGAATTTGAATTCAAAATTTGGCCTGTGGTTTGCATGAAATTGCTTAAGGTGGCATTGGTGTCAGCATTAGATTTGGCTAGGGTTTCTAGGATTTTCTCTAAAGAACTAAGTTTATTTTCATTAGTATTAAAGCCTGATGGTGGCAAGGTGTTTATCATAGGATAAGGCCTTGGGTTCTGTTGATTGAAACTTAGACTGCCTACATTTGGGTTTTATGATCATAAAAAATTTGGATGATTCCTCCAATCTGGATTGTAAGTGGGTGCATAGGGATTGCTCAATAGTCTTTGATATGTGGCATCATTCACTTGTGCACATCCATTATCTAATTGGTTCATTGGGAGGAGACATTCCTCAAGGACATGGTCTGGTGCATTGCACCTATTGCACATGGGTGTAGATACTTGGTTCCCACTGACTGATCTCTAAAGTTCTAAGACCTCTAGCCTACGTGTCAATGTTGCAATTTTGGCTTCTACAGCTAGGAAGGTTTGGTAAATTCCACCTCTTGAAAGTGTGGATTTTTTTGGTTCCCTTGTTGTTTCCCATTGTAAACTTTTCTCGGCTAGATCTTCTAAAAATTGCCAGACTTCATTTGGTTCTTTGTATATAAATTATCCCTAGCACATGGACTCTAGCATTGTTCGGGAATTTAACTCTAACCCTTCATAAATTATTTGGCATAGCCTCCAAGTTTTTATTCCATGGTGTGGGCATTGGGTCAAGAGGTTCTTGAATCGGTCGAAGTATTTCCAAAATGACTCACTAGCTAGTTGATAGAATTGCTTTATTTCATTTTTAATTCTAGCTATTTTATGACGAGGAAAATATTTTTTTAATAATATTCTCACAAAGCCCTCCTAGATCGTGATAGATTGATTTGGAAGACTATAAAGCCACTTTTTGGCATTATCCTTAAGGGCAAAATTGATTAATCTCAGTTTGATTTCGTCCTCTAACAATTATTGTAGTTTCATGATTGCACAAACCTCTTCAAATTCCTTAATGAATATATATGCATCCTCTATTCCCGTGAATTTTGAAAGCATGTTAATGATTTAAGGTTTAATTTCAAAGTTATTTGCTTTGGGTTGGGGCAACCTGATACAAGAGAGTTGGATGGAACCAACTGGATAACATAAATCCTTAAGAATTTGAGGCTGAGACTGATTTGCTAAATCCATTGAGGTTGTAGGATCTGAAACAGGAACTAAATCCATTTTGATTAGTCAACCTAAAATTCTTCTCCACACGGGTGTTATATTCTCAATATCCTCAATTTTCTTTTTTTTTTATATATATTTTTTTAAAAAAAATTTTAAGTTAATTCACCCTTTTCATACCCTAGGACAACCATGCAACATAACTTCCCGTTATGCCAGGGCAACCTTATGTCAGGGCAATAGAGATTGAAAATACCTAAAGTAAAAATTTTTATTTTCAAACAAGTTTCAAACAAATTAGTTTTAACCTAAGATTAGCCTAGACCTAGACAGCTCCTAACTGTTCCAAGTCACCTTCAAGCCCTCCAAGTGTAAGATCAGCCAATCAACTAGCCAGGTAAGTGTAAGGTCGGTGGGAGTCCCCCCGTTGCTTGCCTTAGACACCAATTATGCTAGGCTAGGGAAGCTAACGGAATCAATTAGAAACTACCTTCCTTTGGACCCAGTCGTCCCTAAACCACTTTCCTAGACATCAATCAAATTGCCTAACCCTAACCTGGTTCAACTCTTAGGATTTCTTATCCTATTGAGCTCAAGTTTCTAGGGCTGATGTCTAATTGATTTTAAAATTAAAGGCTTAGGTCAATGCAGGATGTTGGTTGGTTATTTATGGGCTAAGGAAGGGTGATCAAATCTCCACCTTATCTTGTTTAATTGGGTGTAGTGCCCTTAATTTGGTTTAATATGAATATGCACAAAAAATTTTAATTAAAGAGTTCTATACAATTTAAACTAGATGTATGCAACTAATTGAATTTTGAAAGGCTTACCTTACCTCCAGCAATCACCAAAAAAATAAAATAAAATTAAAATAAAAATAAAAATAAAAATAATATGATGCATGCTCTAAACAGTTAGAATTTCTAATCTTATCATGAGACTTTTAATTAGATTTAAATGGATATTTTTTAAAATTAATTTAAAAATAAATAAATAAATAAATAAGATAAAAAGGAAAGAGAACTAGGGTTAGGATTGATCTCACCAAGCAAAACTCCTGGTTCTTTTTATTCTTTAATCTCTTTTTCTGCAAAATAATAAAAAAAATTAGCAAGCAATATTTATAAGAAAATAAAAATTTTATTTATAATTTATTTATAGAAAAATAAAAGAGATCAAAAATTTAATGTCCGTGCCTTCCCCGATAATGGTGCCAAAAACTTGGTAGGAATGCGATGTTGTCGTTAAGACACCGTATTTATCAGTTTAATCCAACTTCTTAAAATAATTAAAAATCCATAGATAATAGTGAGTCGGGTCGAATCCACAGAAAAGGTAGTGATTTTAGATTTGAAATCTTTGATTTTACAAAAGAAGAAAAGAGAAGAGTTTTGGAATCAAAAGTGAAGTCAGAAAATAAAAAGCAAAAATTAAAAGGTACAGAAATTTAAACTTGGTACTAAGATCTACTAGTTAGATCTTAGCATCTATTTGTAATAAAATAAAAAAAAAGCAATAATTTAAAGTGTAGAAATTAAATTACAAAAAAAATATGAAATTAAAGAGCATAAAAATAAATATTGCATTAAAAAGTTCATAATTTAAATACATAAAATAAAAAGAAAATAAAATAGGTTGATCTCTGATCTTGGATTGGCATTGGTGGAAAGATGGTGTAGAAGCCTAGCTCTTCTCCTTGGCACCAATTGCTTTGAAGCAGCCATTAACCCATAGCTTGGCTTCACCCTATACCAAAGCTTCATCTTGATCGGAGATGTTGATTTTTGAAGGCCTGGGTCCTTTTTATAGAGCTAGGGAGGCTAGATATTTTTTTATGGAGGCAATGTGGGACTAATAGCCTTTATAATCATCAAAATATAAAAAAATTTGAGTAAAATTTAGATTAAAATTGCTCTGATATGAATCTGATAACTTTGGTAAAATCTTGCCATTCAATAGGAATCCAACGATCCAAAAATCATCAAAATCGGATGCATATCGGCCTAGATTAGGTTGGATTAAATTCTGGCCATCCGATCGCACTTTGATGGAGGAAATCTGGCCATAAATTATGTGTTGGGAGTCCTGATCACCATTGGGAGCATTCTGGACCATTGGATCTTCATCACTTGGTTTTTTAGCCATCGGATCGCACCAGATCGCTGATAGAATTTGAATCAAACCTAGAAATCACCACCGCCATCCGATCTTGACCACAATCAACTACAACCGTCCGATCGTGTAATTACTATTCCCATGGACTACGTGGATCGGCTGCACCACATACCACAGAGCATCTCTATTGCCGAGTGAAAAGACCAGATTGCCCTGTGAGCCGCGATAAATTTCTGTGGACCCTTTAAGGGTCTAGGTCTGCCATGTGTCGCTCTGTGATTCACCAGTTTCTACTGAGCTGGCGGTCCACATCTGGATCGTGGACCAGCTGATGGTTTCAATGGCTGAGTTGGCTTTGATGGCTTGGCTTAGCTTGGTGGCTTGGCTTGCGGAGCCGGCTGAGCCATTTTTTTTATTTAAATTTTATTTATTTTATTTCTTTAGAAATTCATATCTTCTTCGTTTTGGCTCTGTTTTACTTCAAACTTATTTCGTTATAATTAAAAAAATGAGCTCTTTACATTGACTATAAAATTTTATTTTTTAAATTTTATTATTTTTTAATTAATTTTTTAATTAATAAAAATATAAATTTCTCAAAAATTATATATAAATTAATCATTAATTTTTAAAAATTAATATGAATTAATTGATAAATTAATACTTTTATTGGTAAATTTATGGTACTTATCAGGAGGCAAGGATAATCTAAGCCCAGCCCGAAGTGTTTCAACATACAGGCAGGTTCGGTCGAGAGGAGGAGAGCAAACTCGATCGTCGGGTCCAGAAAGTTCGATCTCATATTTAGAAGGAATCTCAAACTGAATCCTAGCTAGGAAAAGGTCGTTGGGCCGAAGTCTATAGAAAATTGTTGTGGGCACAAAAGGATGGGCTGACTTTAAGGGTTCAGCCTCCTCAGAAGATGGGTTCACCAAAGCTAGAGGAGTTGAGCTCTCAGAACAAGTTGACCAAGATTCTTCGACGGACATTTGGATCAAAAAGAAACCCAAAAATCAAAGAAAATAATGCACCAAAAAAAAAATCTCCCACAAAAGAACCAAAGGAATAGAAAGCAAAGAGTGCAAAAATAATCTAAGAAAGTATCGAACAGCTGACCTAAATCGACTGAGATGAGCAAGAAGATGGTGAATGTGATGAAAATTGAATAGAGAAATGCTTGAGACCATGAAGACCGAAAGAAGAAGCTCGAGTTCTCGCATGGGAAGAAGAGGGAGACCAGAGAAAGAAAATGAAGATTTCGGAAGAAGTAAAGATCCGAAAGAGGAGGACGGGTTTAAATAACCCCTAGAATTCCAAGATGGTTATGATTATAGATTTCCTTCAACCAATCTCCGATCGATGCGTGTCCCAGTCAGCATGGCGGAAAGCTGCCAACGGGCAGATCCTTGATAGCATCGTACTTCAAGCAGACTTCTGGCAGGAGATTTGAAAAATGTCTCTTTAGGTCACCTCGCATTTACGAAGCTTTGATGCCAGTCTACTAGAAGCCAAAACTTTCCATCCAACAGGCATAGGAAATCTGAAGGAAACTTCGATAGACTCCATTTTACTTCAATCCTTCGAACTTTGAACTCGAAAGTAGGGAAACTAGTGTTGGAGATAAATCCATGCCTGTCGAAGTTTGGCTAGGAATCCGGCTTCTGATCAGTTCCATCCCAATGTAGCTATAATGAATAAACCTCCACCCATGGAAGTATTCGAATTCTAACTCAATCTGAGATGGCCGACCTTCAACACTGTAGTCAAATGATCCAATTGGCTGGGAAGGCCAATTCTAGATTCAATGGGGCGTTATGGATTCTTTCTTCAGACGAACTTGAATAGTTAAAGCTTCTACCCCAAGGGGGCGGCTAGGTATCTGGCTCCTACGCATCCCATTTGGCCAAACTCCTTCGAGCAACCTATGTGGCTCCATCCAAATGAGCTTCCTCCAGTCCCCCTTGGCAGAATCTTAGTCAAACTCCTGAATTTTTACTTTAGCAAAACTTCTCTAGCAGTCAAACTTCTTCCAAACTATCCTCCAGAAGAACTTCAGTACTTTATCATTGTTCACTAATGACTAACCCCGACAATGGCCAAACTTCAAAGGAACAGTAGAGACACCAAAGTATTTTGATTGTGCTCACTCATTATGACAACCAATCAATACTTGGTCTAGTCCAACATCTCTTTCGGCCTAACTTCTTCCAAACTCTTTCCAGCCATCCGAAAGGACCATGGCGTACACCTACAACATAGTGAATGAAAGCTAATGCACAGTCAATCTTGAGAACCTCCGAACTCCTCCGGAATAATAGCATCTAAGAGCCCTTCACCACCTGCAGCTATCCTATCCGAACTTCAACTGTCAGGTCCCCAACAGACAAGCTCGTTATGACAATGAACACCACGTTTTGTAACAAACTTCACATGGTTTCGAGCATCCCACTACCAGATGGTTACAGTTGTCGGTCTCAGTTTGTTATAGGCTCCACTTATAAAAGGAACCTTCCATATACGTTTTAGGGGGGAGCTCTCTTTTTCTTTCTATAACTCTGCTACTTTCTTTTCTGAGCACTCCATTTCTATTGGCTAGAAGAGCTAACTTGATCGTTGGAGGATCCTACTGGAGCCACAACCCTCGACTCTGATCAGGACTTATCTTGCAGGTCCTCAACGGTGACCCCATCTTCTCTGGCTCTAGCGAACTTCGGCATCTAGCAAAACTCCACACCAATAAGAGTTCTAATTAATTTTTTTCATATCGATGTAAAATTAAAAATCATGACTTATTGCAATAAGCACAAAAATATACTATCTAGGGAGAATAACATAAATGTTAATGATCGACATAGGATGAAATTTGCAAAATGATTTGGGGATCATATAAGTTTCACTAGTATTACATTATATTTTTATAATTATGTAATTAATTACTTGTACCAACATAATTTTTTATGCTATATTATAGATGAAATCTAAGTATTTCAATGAAAAGGAGGGTTTAACTGATGAGTTGTACAATTTAGTGATGAAAATCATGTAGGGTTTAAAGCATGCATTTCAAAACTTTTTTAAATTTTGTGTATGTAGTGAAAGCAAAAATTAATCTAATATTAATTTTACACACTATGATCATATCATAAATCCCATACTAGGATCTAGAGATACTGATGTGTAATAGAAAAATTTAATGCATTCGATCAGCAAATCATATTTGCCGACCAATTTATGTATAGAATACAATATCTATACATGGATAGATGATCTTCATAATCTGAAACCATAGGAAGAAGCCTTGGCATCGCACTATAGTTTCATAGTCATTCGACCTCTATGGTTGGTCCACACGGAGCTCCTGATCCTGACCAGCTCCATTGGAGTGCTCGCTCCTCATTGGGGCCTTCGATGGCTGATCTTCATTGATTGGATCAATGTTCTTCTTCTCGATCTTTTAGATACTCCAAAAAATCAAAAGATGGACTTTAGAGGATGACAAGGTGGTGTGTGAAGTTTGGTGGTGAGTAAGCACTCACAGCGCTCAATCTCTCCACCCGAACCTTGGGTCCTAACCCTAGGGCTTCGGAGACACTCAAAATCCTAGAATCCCGACCCTCTGGATTTTTCTGACACTCAGAATGTTCACTTAGATGACCACACACCCAGCTCTTTAATTTTCTTATGGAACACTTTCACAAAATTTATCACATGCAATTTCAAACCATTTTGAAATTGCATGAGATAAGTAAGAGAAGAAGAGAGACTAGCACAGACTTCTTGTGATTAACCCTTTCTCACCCCAAAATTTTTGCACCCCAATGGGTTCTCTCTCTCTCATGAACTCTCCCATGCACCTCTCAGATTCTTCATGCAAAACCATGCATGCCTAGATAAAATCCCATTTTAAATGGGTGTGTTCTGATGGTGTTTGCATGTAGAATAGGATAAGAGTGAGTGGTTGAGAGGTTTTAACAATCCACTTGAATTCAAAATTCAAGTGGATGTTTTATCCATTTCTAGTACCCCACCAAGTGGGTGATGAGCAGGACTCTCCTTCTGTGCCCACTCTAAAATGTTTCCATGAAAAAGTGTGACAAAACCATAAGAGGCATGGGGAATGGATAAGGTTGGATTGGTTTCAACCTCCAACCACTTGCCTTTGAATTCAAAATTCAAGATAATGCATCCTAATCCAACTCTTGGACTAGGTCAAAGGGTAAAGAAGGAAGGACACACATTCTATTCTGGGCATGGGAAATCTCATGCAAAACCAAAGTGTGCATGAGAGAGGGCATGGAAAAGTCAAAGATGGTGCAGGGAGTTTAAAATTCAAACTAGCATTGAATTTTGTCTAAATTGGTTTCAACCAAACTGATTTGCCTAGACCTAATCAGACTAGGATAAATCTAATCAAATTAGACTTAACCCAATTTAATAAAATTCTAATCAAATTAGAACTTAATTAAGTCCAGGTCTTTATCAAATCAACATCGAATCTTTCATAGTGATTAGGTCATCTCATGACCTGATTGGGTCAAACCCAATCGAATCAAATTTAATTAGTTTTGATCGAATTCTCATTGCTCAATTAAATTGAGCTAATCAGCAATCTAATTGCTAATTAATCCTCCAAAAGTATCAAAATTCCAGTCTAGTGGGACTCATGAATGCAGAGTCCCAGTTCAACGGAACTCTCGGTGATAGAGTCCCAATCTAGTGGGACCCTTGACCCCAGAGTCCAAGACCATTGAAACTCTTGATCAACCATCAGATCAGGTAGGAACTCCTATTGTGTGTGATCTCATGATTTGAATCCTAAGCTGATAGCATAGGAATCAATTCTTATACTAATTGATGTGATAATCTAGCAATGGTACCCGACATCCAGATAGGTTGAATAGTTGTGATGCAACATCGATGAACTTATGGCATATGATTATCATATAATTCATCCCATTGACCTCAATGCTTAAAGGACAACCTAAGATTTACTATCAATCCTAAAAATCATCCATATTGTATTTCAAAATTCAGTGTCCCTCATATGGACTACCCAAATCGAGGTTTTGCTAAATTAAAATACAGTGATGCACTTGCTCTATGCGAGGATTTGTGGTGCTCCCAAGTCTTGGGACCATGAAAGGAGTCAGGGTGTTGGCTCCAAAGATTTTAGGAGCTTGGTTGATGCTTCGTAGACCTAGGACACAAGGTGAAGCAAGGAACCAAAGCCAAAGAATCAAGACTGCAAAAAAAAAAATTTCTGTAGGTTAGCCGGCTCAGTCCAAAATTGGATCGGCTAAGTCTCAAAGCATAGAAAAAATAGAGAGCTACACGTTTGAAACTGCTAGCATGGCACAGGACTGGGCTGGCTCAGTTTCAGACTGAGCCGACCTAATGAAACTTAGTCGGCTCAGTGCTAAGACTAAGCTGGCTCAGTGCGCAAGTAGAGTTATGCGAGGGTCTATTTTAGGCTAGGATCTGGGTTGATCCTAGGGGTCTTAAGGCCTGCTTTGAGAAATCTTAAGGTGGCTAATTCATGTATGGATCGGATCTAGATTTAGAGGATGAGAGCATGGGAGACATGGGTGTACATGGGCTCGGTGAGTGCTTTCATGTATTGGGTTAGCCTAGGAGTTTTTTGGTCGGGCCTAATGGCTATGTATAAATACATAGGTTGTATTAGGGTTTCAAAATAGAGTGTGGAACACAGATCTTTTCTTCCTCAACTCTCTTCTTCTCTTCTCTCTAGAGTTGTCGTCCTAGGTTCTTGAAGAAGCCCTAGAAAAGGGGGCATCTCCCTCAAGCCTAAGGAGGGAGGTGCCCCATCATAGATCCAGATGGAGGATCGATATTTTGCTACCCATAGAGAACGTCACTGGTTCCTTTAGATCCATGCTAGACATCAAGAGCTTCCACAACATGATATCGGTGCTTGTGATGTCAAGGATGATTGGCGTTCGAGCAATGTCATGGGTCTACAATATGATATCAGAGCTAGGTGATGCTTGGAACATTGTGGACCATAATATGATATCAGAGCTAAGTTTCAGAGCCTGATGGTGTATGAAAAGAGCCAGATTTCAAAGCCTGATGGTGCATGAAAGCGAAGGAGATGTCAAACAAGGTGAAATCAGAAATCTACATAAGGATTCCATGGTATGTCTTAAATCTATGTTGTTGTTGCTGTGGTTTGGCCAACCGAGAGCAGTGAGTTGAAGGTAGAGGTTGAGAGGATTAATGGAAAGAGATTTTTCCAGAATGGAAGGACTTGGTGCATGATTTGCTGATCAATCTTGATGGAAAGGTTGGGATGCATGATGGTTATGTGACAGGCAGGAAGCACTGAAGTGCTGTAGTAGCGATTCCTTGGAGATGCAGGGTTGAAAAAGGCTCGACAATGCAGCAACCAAGGAAGGTATCTCAGTAGAGAGCATCAGGGTTCTCTAGGATGATGGATAGTATAGGACTGTTGAAGAGAGATTTTCTAAGGGGTAATGGTCGAAGGAAGGCTGAAGAAGCGACTATACGTCCTTCGGTGTCTGGAAGGCGGGGAAGTAGTTGGAGATGTATTCGGCGGTTCGATCAGAGCATGAATTTATAAAGCCTTGGGAGTGATGGAGATGGATGATCCATGGAGGTCCAATAGGTTAAGGCTGGATGGCTATAGAGCAGCATAGAGATGAGTCAGGGAGCGCTGGAGTGCTGCAGGAGCGCTACCTTGGAGGCACGGGGCTTAGAGAGGCTTGGTGGTACAACAGTCAAGGAGTGTATCTCAGTAAAGAGTGTCAATGGTATCTCAGAGAAATTGCGTGCAGGTCTCAGAGAGAGTCAGGAGGTCTCAAAGAGCGCTAGAAGGTCTCAGGCAGTTGGAAGTATCATGGATCAGATTTTTTCTGTAGGAGCATGAAGAAGAGTCGCAGTTCAGGTGGAGGATGGTTCTCCAAGCGCAACTGAAGTGATGGCTGGTGTAGGACAGAAGAGGACTAGGATGAAATTTTTTAGGATTCAGACGCTGAATTTAGAAGAGTTGAATGAGCTCTTGGATTTTGGAGGTGCCCGCAGGTTACGGAAGTATCCGAGATGGCTTCAAAGAGGGCCGCAGAGTGCGGAGGTTTCAAAGGAGCAGCGACGGTGTTCAAAGTACAATGGTAGGCCCAGTAGTGCAGCATTGGGTGGTTGGCCTCGAGGGACTTGGTGATAGAGTTGGCTTTTGTGGCATCAGATGGACTTTGGAAATAGGTGGAGCTCCATAGTGGTGGCTTCACAATTAGAGAGAAAATTTAACATGAGTTTAGAGCGCTGGTGATGCATAGTTCCAGGTGGAGCGGCATGTGTAGGTGGACAGACGTAGTTTTGAGAAGATCATGTCAGATGGTACAGCATGTGTTGGTGCAGAAATGCTGTAGGTTCTCCAAAAAAGTTTAGAGAAAGTGATGCAGCTGCTAAGCAGAAGGAATCCTACAATTCTAGGATGGTGCCAAGAAGCAAGCACAGGTCTTCAGTGATGGAGGCGGTCATCCCAAAGGCCTCAAAGGTGCACAACAGCTGAAGAGGATTGGTAGAGGCGATGTTTGCATAAGAGCTGTCGAGTGCGTAGGGATAGCGGGATCATGCAGGAGGTCATTGCCGAGGGGTTTGCTAAGGCTTGGGACACCAAGGTGGAGATTATGAGGATTTGTGGTACTCCCAAGCCTTGGGAGGCCATGGGAGGAGTCAAGGTGTTGGCTCCAAAGATTTTAGGGGCTTGGTTGGTGCTTCATAGACCTGAGACACAAGGTGAAGCAAGGAACTAAAGTTGAAAAATCAAGACTGCAGAAAAAGAATTTTCTATAGGTTAGCCGGCTCAATCCAAAATTGGGTCGGCTAAGTCTTAGAGCACAGAAAAAATAATTGGGTCGGCTAAGTCTCAGAGCACAGAAAAAATAAAGAGCTGAGCATTCGGGACTACTGGCACGGCACATTTCTGGGCTGACTTAGTTTCAGATTGAGCCAACCTAGTGAAACTTAGCCGGCTCAGTGTTGAGACTGAGCCGACTTAGTGCACGAGCAGAGTTACGCAAGGGTCTATTTTGGGCTAGGATCCGGATTGATCCTAGGGGTCTTAAGGCCTGATTTGAGAGTTCTTAAGATAGCTAATTCATGTATGGATCGGGTCTAGATCCAGAGGATGAGAGCATGGAAGACATGGGTGTACATGGGCTCGGTGAGTGCTTTCATGTATTAGGTTAGCTGGGAAGTTTTTTGGTCGGGCCTAACGGCTATGTATAAATACATATGTTGTATTAGGGTTTCAAAATAGAGTGTGGAACATAGATCTTTTCTCCCTCAACTCTTTTCTTCTCTTCTCTCTAGAGTTGCCGTCCTAGGTTCTTGAAGAAGCCCTAGAAAAGGGGGCGTCTCCCTTAAGCCTAAGGAGGGAGGTGCCCTATCATAGATCCAGGTGGAGGATTGGTGGTTTGCTGCCCATAGAGAACATCACTGGTTCCTTCAGATCCATGCTAGAGATCAAGAGCTTTCGCAATATGCTATCGGTGCTTGTGATGTCAAGGATGATTGACGTTCGAGCAATATCATGGGGCTATAATATGGTATCAGAGCTAGGTGATGCCTGGAACATTATGGACCGCAACACTCTAACATTTGGAGGGGTCAATCCCATCTTAACTCATACACTGACTTCACAAGTACTTGACTGTATCCAGTAACCTTCCATCATTGAATTAGAAATTCAAGTAATTCGATACCAAAGTGCAATGAGTTGCTTGTAAGTCACCATGGTTGTCTATGGTCTAAGGGATACTTATATCCATATCCTTCGCGAGAAACTCTTGGCAGTAAAGAGCTTTGTAGTTGGATCACGTTTAGTAAAATGTACCCCTACACTTCACCTACATACCATACCAGTATTACCATACTCCTTGGTTAAGAGAACAACCAATATATATGGCACACAATGACCTACACTCGATAATGTTGTCGTCCTGGGTAACAATGTATCATTTGATTGTAAACAGGTTTAAGGACTATATGACAAATTCTCATTTGTCAAGTCTAAATAGTCCTAAGGACTTCATCATAGAAGAGTTCATTACAAGAGCATGTACAAATGTTATGAAAAAGCTAGAATAATAATTTTTATTCATTAATAATTTAAGTATAATTTTATAATTAGCTTAACCATCTATAATCTAGATGATTAGCTTTAGAATATAATAACCAACAAACTTCCACTTAGACTAAAGCCAATCAGAATAGTATTGAATATCCATCTTCCACTTGTGATTATCAAACTCTTTGATTTTGACAGCTTTAGTTAATATGTTGGCCACATTCTCTTCATCGATCTTCTGAAGCTCGACGTCACCTCGTTCCACAATCTCTCGTACAAGATGGTAGCGATGCAGAATATGCTTGGTGCACTGATGTGCCTTCGGCTCCTTCACTTAAGCTATAGCTCTAGTGCTATCATAGTAAAGCAAAACCAGACCATCCAAGAAGGGTGCCACTTTCAGCTCATCGATGAACTTTTACAACCACACAGCTTCCTTTGCAGCATCAGATGTCATGACATACTCTACCTCGCACATAGAATCGGCCATAGTGTGCTACTTGGAACTCTTCCAATAGACCGCTCCACTATTTAGAGTAAACACATAACCTGATACACTCTTGCTGTCCTCATAATCTGAGTGAAAATTAAAATTAGTATATCTCACAAGTTTCAAGTCAGCATCTCCATAGATGAGCCATTGGTTCTTGGTATTTTTCAAATACTTTAGGATTGTCTTTATAACCTTCCAATGGTTCTCAACTGGATCAGACTGGTATCTACTCACTGCCCCTAGTGAGTATGCCACATCTAGTCTCATACACGTCATGGCATACATAATAGAACCCACTACCAAAGCATATAAAATCCTACTCATATGCACTCTCTCTTGAGGAGTTATAAGACAATCCCTCTTCAAGAGAGAAATTTCATAGCCTATTGGGAGATAGTCTTTCTTAGAATTCACCATGCTGAACCGCTTTAGCACGGCATCAATGTACGTGGACTAGGACAATCTAAGCAACCTTTTAGATCTTCTCCATAAATCTTCATTCCTAGGATATAAGAAGCTTCTCCCAAGTCCTTTATAGAGAACTGAGATGACAGCCAAACCTTTATTCCCTGTAATGCAAGAATGTCATTCTCGATTAAGAGAATATCATCCACATACAAAATAAGTAATATAACTACAGAATCATTAGCTCATTTATACACACAAGATTTCTCTCCATTTTTAACAAAGTGATATATTTTGATCACCTTATCAAAATGTATGTTCCAACTTCGAGATGCCTGCTTCAATCCATAAATGGATCTCTGAAGCTTGCACACCTTGGACTTGTCTGTGGATGTGAAATCCTCTAGCTGTATCATATATACCTCTTCATCCAGCTCTCTATTTAGGAGAGCTATTTTTATATTCATCTGCCAGATCTTATAGTTCAGATGTGCTACTATCGCAAGCATAATCTGAATGGACTTAAGCATTGCCACTAAAGAAAATATCTCATCATAGTCAATACCATAATGCTGATGATATCACTTGGCAACTAGACAGGCTTTATAGGCTCCATCTTTCCATCTGTGCTTTTTTTCTTTTGAAAATATACTTACACTTAATGGATTTTATCCCTTCACGTGGATCAACCAGTGTCCATATACTGTTGACTTTCATGAACTCCATTTCAGACTTTATGGCTTCCAACTACTTGTCCGAGTCAAACCTCTGCATTGCATCCATGTAGGTAATTGGATTCTCATCGTTCTTATCAACTTCCATGGGATCATCATCCCAAACCAAGAAACCATAGTATCTATCTAGCTGATATGGTACTCTACCAGATCTCCTAAAGAGAGCATCTACAACAGGCTCTGAATTTAATCTTATCAAATTTAGTTTTGCAGGTTCACTAGAATGTGTCAATTCTTCCACCTATCAAACTTTACCAAGCTTAACATTAGAGGTAGTTGTTCCTTCCATAAGAAACTTTTTTTCTAAAAGGGCTATCCTATTACTGATGAACATCTTTTGCTCTTCAATAAGAGAGAAGTAATATCTCTTAGTTTTCTTGGGGTATCCTATGAACAAGCATTTATTGGACCTAGGTCTAGGCTTTTCTACCTGCAAATATTTCACATAAGCCGAACATCCCCAAATCCTAAGGTGAGCTAGTATCGGCCTATGCCCAATCCATATCTCATATGGAGTCTTTGCAACAGACTTGCTTGAAATATTGTTCAAAACATAACAAGCAATCTCAAGTACATAATCCTAAAAAAAAATCAGCAGACTCGCAAACCCCATCATGGACCGAACCATATCTAATAGGATCTAGTTCTTCCTTTTAGACACACCATTATGCTGTGGTGTTCTAGGAGGGATCCATTATGAGAGAATCTCATTCTCTTCTAGATATGTCAAAAACTCATTAGAAAGGTATTCACCTCCTCAGTCTGATCGAAAAATTTTAATACTCTTTCCAAGTTATTTTTCTACCTCATTGCAATATCATTTAAACATTTCAAATGAATCAGATTTACTCTTCATAAAATAGATATACGTATACCTAGATAGATCATTAATAAATATAATAAAGTAGTAATACCTATCTCTGGCACATGTATTCATTGGTCCACATACATCACTATGTACTAAATCTAGAAGATCAGTGGCATGTTCATCCTTTCCAGTAAAAGGTGATTAGGTCATTTTACTAAGAAGGTGGGACTCACAGGTAGTCAATGATTTACAATCATCAATATCAAGGATATGCTCCTTAACTAACCTATTGATCCTATTTTTTTTTATATGATCAAGCCAACAGTGCCAAAGATAAGCATCGGTGATATTATTTAGTTTCGAGCATTTATTTAACGTGTACATTACACTAATAGACTGTGATAAAATATAAATATTATTTCTTCATTATCCTCGTGTTATTGTGACATCATTCATAATGATATCACAATAATTCTTCTTTATTAATGAACTATAACCATCTTGGGCCAAAAGTCCTATAGATATTATGTTCATCATAAAGGATGGATAATAGTGACAGTCACTTAAAATGATATTATTTATTTTGAAAACAAGCTCAAGAGTTTCCAATGCTAGGATGGAAACATTTCTTCCATCCCCAACATTTAGGAATCTATTGCCATCCTTGAACTTTCTATAAATTTGAAGTCCATGCAATGAATTGCATATGTGAACTAGACTTGCAGTATCTAATACCCAATTAGATGTATCACAAACGGTGAAATTGCAAGGTATTATCATATAACATCCTTGCCCAGCAACTCCTTGCTATTTTTTCCTATTTAGCCTATTCGAGTCAAGAGGATCATTCCTCTTTGGGTTTGCCTTATTTGGGTCAGCACTAGACTTCTCATAATCAAGTCCTAAATGTTTGTCACTATCCAACAGTGAACGGAGTTGACTTACACTAGCCATTCTATTTAACTAAAAGAAAAACACAAGACCATATTAGTACTTGAATTATTTAATCCTAAAGACTTAGACTTTAGTCCAAAAGTTCTCCCACTATTTTTATGAATTGGTAGCCTCTACCTCTAATTTGAGGAATTACACTAACTCTTTAGTGGGTACTAGAATCCACATAGACTACAAACGGGCTCAAGGAAAGCTTTGGCCAACCCGTGTGCATCTATAGGTAGGTTCATAATTAATTCTTTCTTTAAATAATTTTTAGTATTTAATTTTATCCCAAAAGCCAATTCAGTAGGCTATGGCCTTCACTAAAAAGGTTTGATTAGGTCCGACCATTAACATGATTGAGTTTGGTACATCAAAAGAATGAAAATCAAGCTCAAGAAAATCTCTAGCCAACCTGATCGTCGTTCAGAGAGTGAGACCTAATCATCATTTGATAGACAGTAATTCCAACATCCAAATGAATACCAGGTGTAAGGCACCTCTAATGTCTACCTAAAAAATTGAACTTATTACTATTCATCTTAATGGGAGGCTATGACTCAGTTATCCCCATAACTTTATCATTTTTAAGGATCTAATAATTTAGAGAATTTAGGTTTACATGTGATTTAAGAAAAAAATTGACATTGACCAAATTTCTCCCACTGACTTCACCAAGTTAATAGACGAGGACTAGGATCAATTTGAATCCATGGGCACCTAATTCAGTCTTACTGAATTAAAATTAGTCAAATTGATTCCTAATTGACATGGGTCAGCTCAAATCACCAAGTGATCTAATCAAATCTAATCGACCATGTTGGTCAGGTAAGTGAGATTAGTAGAAGAGATATGCCATTAACTCGTCAAAGATCAAATCAGTGCGAGTAGCTCTCAATTAAAAATTACTGATCTAGACTATCAAACTTACCTTAGACACCAACGGTCAATTAGACTCAATCTGATCCACCTAGTAATTTTGGGCTTGACCGCTTAATCATGAATCAAATCCATTTTGGTCTCGTTAAAGACATGAACTTGACCAACTACAACTATTGAAGTTGATTCTAGAGTGTCCTTGATCTAATTTAAGTCAATACTTAGTTAGATTTGATTAATTATTCTAGATTAATATATTCTTTAACTAACCTTAGGTCTAACCCAATTTATAAACCTAATTCATCTAACCCTTTGACCCACAGTTTTATGGTTTGTCTTAGGTCTTTAATTCATAATTCTAGATCCTACATGACAACACTTAATTCTTTTAATTAAGTTTTTGGACCGATGGGTTAGGATTTAATTTTTTAAAAATAATTTTTAAATTTTTTGAAAGATTTTCTCTATTTTCTATTCACCAAATGTGTTGACTTATTTCACAAATGGGTCAGCTCATTTCATAGACAGCAATCCTATTACTTATTTCATAACAGAAAATAAAGCATACTAAAAATTAAACCATGAATCAATTTTTAGATCCAATCTAACAAATTCATGTTTAATTTTATAGATTGAAACTATTTTAATTTTTCTTTCACTGCTTCATCTTCATGGGATATAATCACAGTGGCACCCCTACTGCCATAAGAGAACCCCATCGAATAGGAGGAGAGGGCCTTTAAACCCTATTTTTCTCCTATAACCAAGCGACCATGGCAACCAACCCAATCTGATTACTTTCTACTCAGATTAAGTATATCAAATGTACTACCATTAAATTTTTCTAATTATATATTAAAACATGTCAAGCAATCCTTGCTCTGATACCAATGATGAAAATCATGCAGGGTTTAAAGCATGCATTTCAAAATTTTTTCAAATTTTATGTGTGTAGTGGAAGTAAAAATTAATCTAATATTAATTTTATATGCTATGATTGAAGAAAAAATCCTAATTTTTTGGACTAGGTTCGTTCAGATCTGATCGAATCAAGAGATATATTTTTTTTAAAAAAAAATTTGATCCAAATCAAATCTAGGATGTTTCAAATCTGATTCTTATTATTCTAATAATAAAAATAAAATCTAAATAAATTAAATTAAATTTACCTTGATGTAGGGTAATCATATTACCCGTTGATAATCCTGTAAGCAGCGGAAGGTTCTGGATCTAGCCACGTAAATACCTGACCTCTACCAGTATCCACTCAGACTGGATCTGGAGATCCTCTTCTTCTCTATCATGTCTTCAAAAATTAGATCTAGATCAGATTTAGAGGATCTTCAAAACATCTTTCGAAGATCAGCAGTTGTCCTTTGCAGCAGCGCAGCCTTCTAGCTTTCTGATCGCCTTTCTCTTGATCTGATTGCACCAACCAAGGTCCAAAACTCTTTTGGACATGGAGAGGAGAGGGAGAAGATGGACTTGGCATGGAGGAAGGAGGGAGAGGCAGCCTTGGGGCATGGGGAAAATTTTCAATTTCAATCCTGATTCTCCTTGAGTTGGGCGCAGGGTCTTATTTATAGACTAAGCTGTGATCCAACTCCTCTTCTTCCCAACCAATCACAACCCTTTGTGAAATCAGATCTAAATCTGATTGGTGGGAATAGAGTCCCCTGGATTCCTCCTTAGAGGGTGCCTAAGACAGTCAAAGTTGGTTCTTAGGAGAACTCTAATTGGAATCCAAAAAGGAGATGGAGTCCCTTGTCCAACAAGGACTCCTAGGCGCCTCCAACTTGGGCACACGCCAAGGGTGGCGTGCGCCCTTTCCTTGCCAGGTTCTGGCAGGGGGACAGGCCCCCACCAGCTCTCCAATAGGTGCATGACATGTGGTCAAAAGTCAAAGTGTCAATGGTCAACATTTGACCAGTCAAAGGTAGACTTTTGACCAAAGTCAAAGAACAAGAAATGGCAGGTGACCAAAAATGGCAGGTAATGTCTTACAAAATAAGACAACCTTTTCTGACTTGGACAACTCCAGTCAGACCATATGAAGGCCTCTGATTGAGCACAAACTCCTTTGGCTCAGTCAGGACAACTTATTTATGATAGTAAAAGAAGAACGTTAGGTTCAATCGAGTGCTAGCACGATTTCCTTGAACCTAATTGAATCTCATTCAGATCAATTGAACTAGATCAGTTCAATTGATGATCACCAGATTCAAACCCTTGTTTGTGTGACCCAGTTAGGTTCAGTTCTGTATGGTAATGGGATATGTCATGATCTCTATCATCGACATCATCGAAACTCCTTTCGATGGATCAGAACTCTTCTGATTCGAACAGCTAGAATGATCGATCATCTCTAAATCATTCTAATTGCTCCCAAAATCCACCAGTGACACCTAGCAGTATATGGTGGCAACCCATCAGAGCTGAATGCGAACCTCTTGGTGCAGCTACCTGTGTGATTAAGTTCTTCTATCTTGAGCCCCGATCAGATTAGGGTTAAGGTGAACTCGTCAAACCCTAGTCTCTGTCATATGATGTAATCATTCGATTCGAGTCCGAATGTGAAAATCTAAATAGAAACTCTTTCTATTATTTCACTCTACCATGGCCATGGGCTTCTGGACTTGATTCTCATGATCATCATAGGGCTGCTCCTCTACCACCGAGGTAGATAGATTCCATCTTGATGCAATCCAGTTCCTACAATGAACATGCTATAGCCAACATACACCTCAGGGTTCCATATGGCTAGGAGATCCGAGTAATGGTGTAGTCAAACTATAACACCCTCAAGGTGAACTGCCGATGCATCCTCAGGTCAAAGAACCAGACACACTACTGCAGCATCGAGTCAGTCATTGACGAGAAGGTAGACTTCCCTAATGACTACTCGAGGTGGTCACGCTCAGTGCCCTCGTTCTCTAACGAGTACCTGTACTCTCGCTCCGGTGTCTCCACACCGTAGACTCAAGACTCATCTACTAAAGAGAAGCGATTGTACACCAACCTTCCGGATCAATCACCATCCTCGTGATGATCCTATGGTCGGGAGCATTTTATGAGTTAATAATGATTATTCATGTCTTAAATTTTCAACTCTTGAAAATATGAATTATCATTACCATTAACTCAAAGGATGTATCACAGACACTAAATACACATATGTGATAGAAAATAAC
Source organism: Cocos nucifera (assembly GCA_006176705.1). NCBI lineage: Eukaryota > Viridiplantae > Streptophyta > Magnoliopsida > Arecales > Arecaceae > Cocos > Cocos nucifera. The sequence continues at coordinate 59,042 of QRFJ01003348.1, forward strand.
CCATTTTATTGATTATAGTCAAAATTATAATTTTGCCCCTAGAAGTGTATTACAAGTGTCAGCCAATTCTGGCTTCTAGGGCACATATATCTAACAATCTCCCACTTGTCCTAAAGCCAATTGGCTACAAGTCTAAGTCCCATCTTCTCAAGGTGGGCTTCGATCTTCTGCTGGCCCAACGGCTTTGTAAGTGGGTCTGCCACATTATCTGCGGAGTTGACTCTCTTGACCTCGACGTAACCCTTCTCGAGGTAATCGCGGATGAGGTGGTATCGCCGCTCAATGTGCTTGGATTTCTGGTGAGACCTCGGCTCCTTAGCAAGGGCTATGGCGCCATTGTTGTCGCAGTATAGAGGAATGGCATCTGATGGCATTACTCCAATTTCTGCAGCAAACTTCTTGTACCAGAATGCTTCCTTCGCAGCCTCTGATGCAGCGATATATTCTGCTTCCATGGTGGAATCTGCTATCACCGTTTGCTTGAAACTCTTTCAGCTGACAGCACCACCATTGCACACAAACAGACTCCAGATGTCGACTTTCGATCATCTATATCGGACATGAAATCCGAGTCTGTGTATCCCTGGACTTGGAGTTCTCCGTTACCAAAGACCAACATCATATCCTTAGTTCTTCTCAAGTACTTAAGGATACATTTCACAGAAGTCCAGTGTTCTTCACCTGGATTTGACTGATATCTGCTTGTGACACTCACAGCATGGGCTATATCAGGTCGTGTACATAGCATGGCATACATGAGGCTCCCTATTGCAGAAGCATAAGGGATCTTGCTCATGCGTTCTATTTCCTCAGGTGTGCTAGGGGCACATCTTCTTGGAAAGATGAATACCATGTCTGAAGGGTATTAATCCCCTCTTAGAGTTTTCCATACTAAACCTCTTTAGTACTTTCCTCTATGTACATCTTCTGTGAAAGTCCTAGCATCCTATTCGGTCTATCCCTATAGACCTTAATTCCTAGAATAAAGGATGCTTCACCTAGGTCTTTCATGGAGAATTCCTTGGACAACCATAATTTGACTGATGTCATCACATGGGAATATCATTCCCAATAAGGAGGATGTCATCCACGTACAATACGAGGAAGACAACAGCGCTCCCACTGACCTTTTTGAAAACACATGGTTCCTCTTCATTTTTGATGAAACCAAACATTTTGATCACATCATTGAAACGAGTGTTCCAGCTCCGAGATGCTTGCTTAAGTCCATATATGGACCTTTGCAGCTTGCAAACCTTGTGATCAGTATCACTGGATGTGAAACCTAGCGGCTGTTCCATATAGATATCTTCCTCAAGATATCCATTTAAGAATGCCATTTTTTCACGTCCATTTGCCATATTTCATAATCGAAATAGGCTGCAACGGCAAGCAATGTGCGGATGGATTTTAGCATAGCCACTGGGGAAAAGGTATCCTGATAGTCAATGCCTTCGCGTTGACTATAACCTTTTGCCACTAGTCTAGCCTTGAATGTCTCCACATTCCCATCTGCACCAATCTTTCTCTTGAAGATCCATTTACACCCAATAGGTACTATACCTTCTGGTGGATCTACCAAGGTCCAGACTTGGTTTGAGTGCATCGAGTCAATTTCTGACTGCATTGCCTCTAGCCATTTCTCGGAGTCGATATCTGATATCGCCTCGTTGTAGGTTTTGGGATCATCACCATGAGCACCATTACCTATGAGGAACATTTTCCTCTACTTCCTCTGAAATAATACCTAAGTATCTTTCAGGGGATGGGAAAACTCTTTCCGATCTACGAGGTGGAGGAGGTAGTGTTCTTATTGGCTCAACCTGATTTGGTTCCAATTGGTCCTTAGCTCGTTGTACTTGTGAGACTTTCTCATCAAGCTTAATCTGCTTTTCCAATGCCGCTATCTTGAATAAACTATTTTTCAAGAAAGATGGCATGTCGACTCACAATCACATTGTGGTCTTCTGGAATGTAGAAATAGTATCCTAATGACTCTTTAGGATATCCTATGAATCGAGCTCTGAAAGGACCTAAACTCTAACTTGTCCGCTTGTTGTCTTTTGACATGAGCCGGACAACCCCAAATTCTGAGATGACTCAGACTTGGTTTCTTACCGTGCCATATCTCATACGGTGTGGTAGGAACGGTTTTAGAGGGAACCCTATTCAGTAGATAAATTGAAGTTAACAATGAGTGTCCCCAAAGAAAATCAGGGAGGTCTGTGAAGCTCATCATGGATCGAACCATATCCAATAGAGTCCGATTTCTCCGTTCTGAAACCCGTTGAGTTGAGGTGTTCCTGGTGGAGTCCATTGAGAGACTATGCCATTTTTCCTTGAGATAGTCTAGGAATTTCCGGCTAAGGTATTCACCTCCTCGATCTGATCGAAGAACCTTAATGGGTTTTTCAGTTTGTTTTTCTACTTCATGTCTGAATTCTTTGAACTTTTCAAAAGCTTCAGACTTGTGTCTCATAAGATACACATACCCATACCTAGACAGATCATCGGTAAAGGTAATGAAGTAGACAAAATTGCCTCTAGCCGGCACATCAAATGGGCCGCACACATCAGTATGTACTAGGGCAAGGAGATCTGTGGCCCTCTCCCCATGTCCAACAAAAGGGAGTTTAGTCATTTTGCCTTGAAGACAAGATTCACAAGTTGGATATGACTCGAAAGTCAATGGACTCAATAGCCCATTTTTCTCCAATTTGTTGATCCTATCTTCTGCTATATGACCTAATCTCAGGTGCCATAGATATCTATCATTTGGACTATCCCTAGGTCGTTTGGCATTCACGTTTTGCTCGATAGTTAGAACAGGTACATCAATATGTAGCTGATAAAGACCATTAATAAGGAAACCATTTGCAATTTTATTTCTTTCATAAAGAATGTTACAATGGTCCTTAAAGAAGGTAATCACATAGCCTTCTTGTGCTAAGCATGAAACAGAAATCAAATTCCTGCTAGCTGCAGGCACATAATAACAGTCTTTCAAAACTAAGTCTAAACCAGATGGTAATCGAAGAGGGTATGTTCCCACGGCTACTGCAGCAACTCTTGCTCCATTACCGATGCGTAGGATCATGTCTCCATCCCTCAGCCTCCTGCTATCCTCAAGACCCTGCATAGGAAGTGCACAGATGAGCACTAGAACCAGAGTCAAGCACCCAACTGGATGCAGAAGAAACCGTAAGGTTAGACTCAATAACGAGCATACCTCCAGAAGGACCTTCCTTCTTGTTCTTCAGGGTGGCCAGGTAAGTAGGGCAGTTCCGCTTCCAATGGCCGTCGCTGTTGCAATGGAAACACTTTCCTTTGACCATCGGCCTTTTTCTTCGGCTTCTGCCTTCTTCTTCTTTGATCCTTCCACCTTTTGCTTTTTCACAGACTTCTTTTTCTTTCCATAAGACTTTCTTTTGGAAGAAGTCCGTTCCATAGCAAGAACTGAGCCTTTAGAACCTTTCATAGAAAGCTCAGCGGTAACCAGCATATTCATTAATTCGGCCAAGGAATTTTGAAGTTTATGCATGTGGTAATTCATGATGAATTGCCCATATGCATCAGTCAAGGATTGCAGAATAATATCGTTCTGCAGGTCCAAGTCTAACTTCACACCGAGCTTCTCAAGCTCTTCCATGTCCTTGATCATTGTCAGACAGTGATCTTGGACTGACTGCCCATCACGCATCTTAGCCTTAAAAAGTCATTTCGTGACTTGATATTTGGCTGCGCGACTCTGTTCACCAAACATCTCCTGCAGGTGAGCCAACATTTGGCGAGCAGTCCCGATATCTTCATGTTGGCGCTGGAGCTCATCAGACATCGAGCCCAACATGTAATATCTGGCCTTATTATCTTCGTCTAATCCATTTTTTCCAGAGACGCTCTCTGTTCAATGGATGGACGGGCTGGTAAGGTGGGAGGGTCCTGGTCCAAAACATGGGTTAACTTCTCGAAACCCAAAATAATTTTGTAGTTCCTGAGCCAATCTTTATAATTGGGTCCAGTCAGTCTATGTGTGTCCAGGATACGTGCCAATGGGTTGGACGCAGACATTTTCCTGTAGAGAGTCAAAGATTCTAGTTAGATACTGTAATTTTGACTTGACCAATTTATTTAGGGATTTTATTTTTAAACAAATTAGCTCCCACTATTTTCTCGGATCCCTACACTCCCTCTGTAGAGATGCGAAAAATCTCCATGATTAATGATTTCTAGTGGGTGGTGCGGTCTCACCAACTGACTCATCACCTCACCTAACAGTTATTGGTGATGGGTTAGCCAATGAGTGAACAACTCTTGTTCAATGATTCTCTAATCATGGTGCACCCAAACTTGGTCTCTAATTCATGAATCTCACCGTATCCGAAAATATTGATCCACTCCTTAGTTAAGTCAGACCCACCATTTGCATAGACTGGGTTCCTAATTGAGTCTCTCACCGTATCCAAAATATTGAGCCCAACTCATCCTCCAGCCCATAGCATCCAATGCCTAATAGACATGGTTGCATCTTTCCCGGTGCAACTGAGCCACTGTATCCAGCCGAGAACAATCAACCCCGGGAAGGGCCCGCACATCTACAATGGTGGAAGACCTCAGACTTAATCTTTTCTTAGGGAGAATTGATTCAGGTCTCATTAAACTAGACTTGGCTCATAGTCATAACAATTATGACTAACCTAGTGGCATGGGTTAGCTCGGATTATTGACCACCTCAGATCAGAACTGTGTCAACAGATATGGCCAGGTAAGTGAGACCGGTGGAAGGAATATGCCATTAACTCGTACAAGAATGCATTCAGGTCGAGTAGCTTCCAATTAAAAACCAGTCGGTCGTATGTGCCAAACTTACCTTAGACACCAAATTGTTGAGTCAGAACCAATTGGGTTAGCCTACAATCCAGACTCTAACCTCTGAGCCTAATTAGGTCTTGCTTGATCGTGACTCGATCTTGACCCAGACTTAATCCTATTAGGCTGGTCAATTTAAGCATTGTTGATCCCATCTAACCAACTCTTGATTCGGTTTGATCAACCGCTTAGACCTAATTGAGCTACCCAAGCCCGAACCCAGTATTATGAATATGTCTTAGATCTAAAATTCTCAATTTTAGACCTAATTAATATTCCATAATCTTAATTCTTAATTAAGTAGGGTTCATAAACAAAATATGCACAATAAATCCTAGGGTTTCAGGATCTAGGGTTTTGCAGAAAGTAAGTTTTGGGTTTCTGATTAAGGACGAACACGCGCAGCACCCCTACACATCATAAGAACACCCCATCGAATGGAAGAGAGAGGGCCTTTAAACCCTTCTTCATTCTTATGACCGGACGGCCAAGAGGAACGCCTTAATCAGGAACATGCAATACTACAAAACAGTTTTAGATCTATATCATATATCTCATATACAAATTAGATCTAATCATGGCATATTTTGCATACATCTCATGTATCGAATCATGCATATTTTTAGATCTAAATTATCTCATATAATAATCTAAAAAATTAGATTTAAATTGATCTAATCAAAATAAATTCTAATCTAATCTAGACAATTATGTAGAACTATTCTACAACTAGTCTAGACATGCATCAATCATATCTCATATGATATTTAAAATTAAATAATTTTTATTTGCTATTTTTTAGATGTTATTATAACACTTATAATATCAAAAAATAGTAAATAAATAGATCTAAAATATGATTTAATCAGATTAAATCAAAATATGCAAGACTATTCTATAGAACTATTCTATTTTAGAACTAGTCATGCATATTTTCTAATCTTAGATCCAAATCATTTAATTTTAATTTTTTCTGATTTTAGATCTGATCACATCTCATGTGACATCTAAAATCACTTATTTTTAATTAAAATAAATTTAAAATCAGATCTAAATACTTTTAGAACCTTGGCTCTGATACCAGTTGAAGGAAAATCCTGATTTTCCGGACCAGGTTCGTTCAGATCTGATCAGATCAAGAGATATATTTCAAAAATTTTTTTCTTTGATCCAAAATCAGATCTTGATATGTTTCAGATCTGATTCTTATTATTTTAATAATAAATAAAATTAAAATAAATTAAATCAAATTTAATTTACCTTGATTGGGTAATCCTATTACCCTGTTGATGATCCTGTAAGCAGCGGAAGGTTCTGGATCTAGCCACGCAAGCGCCTGGCCTCTACCGGTATCCACTCAGGCTTGGATCTAGGAGATCCTCTTCTTCTCTATCACATGTCTCCAAAAATTAGATCTGGATCTGATCTGGAGGATCTTCAAAACTCTTTTGAAGATCAGCAGTCGTCCTTTGCAGCAGCGCAGCCTTCTTAGCTTTTGATCGCCTTTCTCTTGATCTGGAATCGCACCAACCAAGGTCCAAAACTCCTTTTGGACGTGGAGAGGAGAGGGAGAAGGTGGACTTTGGCATGGAGGAAGGAGGGGAGAGGCAGCCTTGGGGCATGTGGGAATTTTCAATTTCAATCACTGATTCTCTTGAGTTGGGCGCAGGGTCTTATTTATAGACTAAGCTGTGATCCAACTCCTCTTCTTCCCAACCAATCACAACCCTTTGTGAAATCAGATCTAAATCTGATTGGTGGGAATAGAGTCCCCTGGATTCCTCCTTAGAGGGTGCCTAAGACAGTCAAAGTTGGTTCTTAGGAAGAACTCTAATTGGAATCCAAAAAGGAGATGGAGTCCCTTGTCCAACAAGGACTCCTAGGCGCCTCCAACTTGGGCACACGCCAAGGGTGGCGTGCGCCCTCCTCCTTGCCAGGTTCTGGCAGGGGGACAGGCCCCCACCAGCTCTCCAATAGGTGCATGACATGTGGTCAAAAGTCAAAGTGTCAATGGTCAACATTTGACCAGTCAAAGGTAGACTTTTGACCAAAGTCAAAGAACAAGAAATGGCAGGTGACCAAAAATGGCAGGTAATGTCTTACAAAATAAGACAACCTTTTCTGACTTGGACAACCTCCAGTCAGACCATATGAAGGCCTCTGATTGAGCACAAACTCCTTTGGCTCAGTCAGGACAACTTATTTATGATAGTAAAAGAAGAACGTTAGGTTCAATCGAGTGCTAGCACGATTTTCCTTGAACCTAATTGAATCTCATTCAGATCAATTGAACTAGATCAGTTCAATTGATGATCACCAGATTCAAACCCTTGTTTGTGTGACCCAGTTAGGTTCAGTTCTGTATGGTAATGGGATATGTCATGATCTCTATCATCGACATCATCATCGAAACTCCTTTCGATGGATCAGAACTCTTCTGATTCGAACAGCTAGAATGATCGATCATCTAAATCATTCTAATTGCTCCCAAAATCCACCAGTGACACCTAGCAGTATATGGTGGCAACCCATCAGAGCTGAATGCGAACCTCTTGGTGCAGCTACCTGTGTGATTAAGTTCTTCTATCTTGAGCCCCGATCAGATTAGGGTTAAGGTGAACTCGTCAAACCCTAGTCTCTGTCATATGATGTAATCATTCGATTCGAGTCCAATGTGAAAATCTAAATAGAAACTCTTTCTATTATTTCACTCTACCATGGCCATGGGCTTCTGGACTTGATTCTCATGATCATCATAGGGCTGCTCCTCTACCACCGAGGTAGATAGATTCCATCTTGATGCAATCCAGTTCCTACAATGAACATGCTATAGCCAACATACACCTCAGGGTTCCATATGGCTAGGAGACCGAGTAATGGTGTAGTCAAACTATAACACCCTCAAGGTGAACTGCCGATGCATCTCAGGTCAAAGAACCAGACACACTACTGCAGCATCGAGTCAGTCATTGACGAGAAGGTAGACTTCCCTAATGACTACTCGAGGTGGTCACGCTCAGTGCCCTCGTTCTCTAACAAGTACCTATACTCTTGCTCTAGTGTCTCCACACCATAGACTCAAGACTCATCTACTAAAGAGAAGCGATTGTATACCAACCTTCCGGATCAATCACCATCCTCGTGATGATCCTATGGTTGGGAGCATTTTATGAGTTAATAATGACTATTCATATCTTAAATTTTCAACTCTTGAAAATATGAATTATCATTACCATTAACTCAAAGGATGTATCACAGACACTAAATACACATATATGATAGAAAATAATCTATTTTATTGATAATAGTCAAAATTATAATTTTGCCCCTAGAAGTGTATTATAAGTGTCAGTCAATTCTGGCTTCTAGGGCATATGTATCTAACAATGATCATATCATAAATTCTATACTAGGATCTAGACATGTTGATATATATAATACAAAACTTTAATGCATTCGATCAGTAAATCATATTTGTTGACTAATTCGTGTTCAGAATACAATACTTATGCGTGAGTAGATGATCTTCGTAATCTGAAACTGCAAGAAGAAGCTTGGAATTGCATTGTAGCAATACATTCATCTGACCTTTATGTTTGGTCCATATGGAGCTCCTAATTTTGATCAACTCTATCGGAGTGCTAGCACCTTGTCGGAGCCTTTGGCGGCTGATCTTCATCGATTTGATTGACATTCTTCTTTCTGATCTTCTAGATGCTCCAAAAAATTAGAAGATGGACTTCAGAGGATGACAAGGTGGTGTGTGAACTTTGGTGGTGGTTGGGCACTTACAACGCTCAATCTGTCCACCCGAATCTTGGGTCCTAACCCTAGGGCTTTGCACACACCCGAAACCCTAGAATCCCAGACCCTCTGGATTTTTTTGACACTCATAATGTTCACTCAGATGACCTCACGCCCAGCTCTTTAATTTTCTCATGAAATACTTTCACAAAATTTATCACATGTAATTTCAAACCATTTTGAAATTGCATGAGATAAGTAAGAGAATAAGAGAGACTAGCACAGACTTTCTACAATTGACCCTTTCTCACCCAAGAATTTTTGTGCCCCAATAGATTTTCTCTCTCTTTGAAACTCTCGCACGCACCTCTCAGATTCTTCACATAAAACAATACATGCCCAAATAAAATTCCATTTTAAATGGGTGTGTTCTGATGGTGTTTGCACGTAGAATAGGATAAGAGTGAGTGGTTGAGAAATTTTAACAATCCACTTGAATTCTAAATTCTAGTAGATGTTTTATCCATTTCCAGCATCCCACCAAGTGGGTGACGAGCAAAAAGACTCTCCTTCTGCACCCACTCTAAATTTTTTTCATGAAAAAGTGTGACAAAAATCATAAGAGGCATGGGGAATGGATAAGGTTGTATTGGTTTCAACTTCCAACCACTTGCCTTTGAATTCAAAATTCAAGATGGTTCATCCTAATCCAACTCTTGGACTAGGTCAAAGGGAGAAGAAGGGAGGGCATGCATTCTATTCTGGGCATGGGAAATCTCACATAAAACCAAAGTGTGTGTGAGAGAGGGCATGAAAAAGTCAAAGGTGGTGCAGGGAGTTTAAAATTCAAACTAGCTTTGAATTTTGTCCAAATTGGTTTCAACCAAATTGATTTGTTTGTATCCAATTATATCAGGATAAATCTAAACAAATTAGGCTTAATCTAATCCAATAAAATTCTAATCAAATTAAAAATTAATTAGGTTCAGATCCTGATCAAATCAGGATTGAATCTCCTATAGTGATTAGGTCATCTCATGACCTGATCGGGTCAAATCCAATCAAATCAAATTTGATTAGATTTGATCAAATTCTCATCACTTAATTAAATTAAACTAATCAAAAATCTAATTGCTAATTAATTCTCAAAAAATATTCAAGTTTCAGTGAGGTGGGACTCTTGGTGATAGAGTCTCAATCCAGTGGAACTCTTGACCCCAGAGTCCCAGACCATTGAGACTCTTGATCAACCCTCAGATCAGGTAGGAACTTTTATTGTATGTGATCTCATATATTCAAACCCTAAGCTAGTAGCACAGAAATCAATTTCTATACTAATCGATGTGACCATCTAGCAATGGTATCTGACATTTGAATAAGTCGAATAGTCGCAACGCAACATCGACAAACCTATGAAATATGGTTACCATATACTTTATCCCCTTGATCTCAATGCTCAAAGGATAACCTAGGATTTACTACCAATCCTAAAAATTATCCACATTATATTTCAAAATGTAGTGTCCATCATATGGACTACCCTGATCGAGATTTTTCTAAATTGAAATACAGTGATGCACTTGCTCCAATACTTGGAAGGGTCAATCCTATCTTGACTGATGCACCGACTTCTCAAGTACTTGACTACACCCAGTAACCTTCCATCACTGAATTAAAAATTCAGGTAGTCTAGTATTAAAGTGCAGTGAGTTGCTTGCAAGTCACCATGGTGGTCTTAGGTTTAAGGGAAACTTATATCCATATCCCTCATGAGCAACTCTTGGTAGTAGAGAGCTCCGCAGTTGGGTCACGTTCAATAAAATGTACCCCTATACTTTACCTGCATGCCATAACAATATCTCTGTACTTCTTGGTTAAAAGGACAACCAACGTATATGATACACAATGACCTATACTCGATAACATTATCATCCTGGGTAACAACGTATCATTTGATTGCGAATAGGTTTAAGGACTAAACGACCAATACTTCTTTATCAAGTCTAAATAGTCCTAAGGATTTATCATAAAAAAATTTATTATAGAAAGATGTACAAACATGATGAAAAGGTTAGAATAATAATTTTTATTTATTAATAATTTAAGTATAATTTTACAATCAGCTCAACCATGTACAACCTAGATGATTGACTTTAGGATATAATACCCGATATTTAGCATGTGGCCTTGATCGAAGGGTTAACTACTACACATCCTATATCATTGGAGGAATGAGATTTCATACAAGAGAACTTGAGATGCAAAGATGGACCCATAATAGTGGGATTGCAATGATAGGATATGAAGGAGAAGTGAAGTTTGAATATCTTGGTATATTAATAGATATCATAGAATTGAAGTATGGATCTAAAAATTTGGTATTCTTATTTTAGTATGAATGGTGGGATATTAGCAATAAGAAGATCGATATTCATATCAATCCACACTTTACCTGCATAAATTTTTCATGAATATGGTACCAGAATGAGCCGTATATATTAGCAACTCATGCGAAACTAGTAATATATTTAAAGGATCTAAAATATCATGGTGATGGGCATGTCATACAAAGAATATTACCTAAAGACATATATGACATACCAACCTGACTAGAGTGGATGATAATTCAGATCTACTTGAAGAGGAAGCTTTTCAAGTGGAAGAACAAACATTGACTGAGCACCTTATTGATAAAGAACTTATGACAGCTCCTTTGAATAGGGCTGATCTACCATTCAATGAAGTTGAAGCTGATTTTGTATTTAATCTTGATGATTTGGAGAGCGATGATTGGTTCATAAATGATGATGACATAGAAGATGATACATTAATCGATTATTGTGATTTGAAGAAGGATCTAAAAATCGAGGAGGATATAGATATTGATAAGTAGATCAATATTCTTTGTTGAATCTTCTCTTGCAATAATGGTATGCATATACAATTCTATTCATTAGCATTTATGTATTTTTCACTATTATTGTTTATTATTATATTCATTTATATGTCAAATTAATTATATATATAATTTAAGCATTATAGACATGGCGCTAGGAGGGAGATGATGATGTTCGAGTTCCCAGACTACCCCTTAGTCTTTTCCTATTTTTACTACTGCACCATCAAAGTCACCAGAGAGCCTTATAAAGGTGTGTCCGAGTGAGGTGAGTTCAAGTGAGGCAGGCCTGATTGGTATTTTAATATTTTTTACATAATAAAATTTAATTTTTATTTACCTATTAGATTTATAGATGGCTATCATACTAATAATTTATTTATTATTTTTTTAGACCATTCTCTAGCGGTGGTGAGGCGAGGGCAAGGTTCGTCGAAGAACTTCTTCCTTCAAAGTTGGAGATGCGAGCATGAGGGACAGCATCTCTGCATCAAGATTCTGTCAAGTTATACCAGGCTTATTAGAAGATGGTGCGAGTCATGATAGACTGACTTGGGCATCATTTGCCATAACTTTGCCTCGACGATGCTCTTCGATTAACGTCAGGTTACATGGCCTCAAAGAAAGGTCTTCTATAGCCACTTATAGGTATAATAATATTTATTTAAATATTTAATTAGCACTGTTGGAGGTAAACCCCACTCCCATCGAAGTTTGGTCTAATGCTCAGCCAAGTACAATTTGTAATTGCAGAAGAGCTTCAATCGCCACTTCTCCTTCAGTCGAACTCCTCTCAGACTTTTTCTTCAGTCGGACTTCTCCATCAGTCAGACTCCTTCCAAAATTCTTCTTCAGCCAAACTCCTCCTAGACTTCTCCTTCAGTCAAACTCCTCCATCAATCGGACTTCTTTTGAACTTTTTCTTTAGTCGAACTCCTTCTAGACTTCTCCTTCAATCGGACTTCTCCATCAGTCGGATTCCTTTCGAACTTCTCCTTCAGCCAAACTTCTCCCAGGCTTCTCCTTCAACCAAACTTCTTCATCAGTCGGACTTCTTCTAGACTTTTCCATCAATCAAACTCCATCTAGATTCCTCCAGCGGATTACTTCCAAATTTCAACTAGCATTCCTTCCAGATGATCCTCTTTAGTCGTATTCTCTTTAGGTGATTTCTTTCAGTCAAACCTCTTTTAATCTACAGCTCTCTATATGGCACGAATCAACTCACTCATAAACAACTTGGAAGAGTCTGAACTCCTCTAAAATTGATATATGTCAAAGCCCTTCACCAACCAATGCCTGCTTCCTCCGAACTTCGATTATTAAATTCCAACGAATGGGCACATCACGACAATGGACACAACTCACCGTAACAAACTTCAAGTGGCCCTGAGCAGCCTACTATCCGACTGTTATGGCTATCACTTTTAAGTTTGTTACAGACTTCATCTATAAAAGGGACCCTTCAGATATATTTTCTCTAAGCTCTCTTCTCCTTCCCAAAATTCTGCTGCATTCTTTTCTGAGCACTAAATTTCTGTTGGCTAGAAGAGCTGACTTGATCATCAATGGGTCCTACTAGATCTACCACCATCGACTCTAGATGAAATTTTATTTTGTAGGTCATCAATGGAGGCCTCTTCTTCCTTAACTCCAGCTCGATCCAGCGTCAACCAGATTCTGCACCAATAGGATTGGTGCTAGAGGAAGGGCCGTTTGTAAACCCTTGTTCTTAAAGGAGTGCTCAGTCGACCCTATGGATCTTCTTCTTCAAGGATTATCTCTATCCTCTCCCTCAATCTCAAGAAATGCCTCCAAAGAGGGTGACTATTCGGAGATCTACCATTTCTACCGCTAGATCTTAGCCAGATCCATTCGTTCTTGCTCCATCATCGATGCTTCAACCTCCTCCACCAACGGCTATGATAGATTCAGAGCAGTTTAACCTACTGAAGTAGTGAGTTTAGAGCCTCACCAAAATGATGTAGGCCATGCAGCAACCCCCCATGGCAGTTCTATAAGAAAACCCACCATTGGGATGCCAAGAATCAATCCCAAGGAGGCGCACTTGGGCTAGCATATCCGTCACCCTTGGAAAAAAGAAATAGAGAGCAAAGGATCCTTGTTCAGATCATGATTCTTCTCTGGAAGAGACCTTCCCCATCTATAGTCGAAAGCCTTCCAAGATCTACGATTGAGATGACATCCTCGATCAAAAACTATGAGAGATGGACTGATGGATTGAGGAACTCCACCACGTCACCTCGGCTCACCATGACGATGTCTGCATCGATCCCTCTTTCTCTCTTTGAATTATGCAAGAGCCCATTCCATCAAACTTCAAGCTTCTCTAATTTGAAAGCTATGATGGAACCTCTATTTCGATCGATCACCTGAAGGTCTTCTAGACCATGATGCTACTCCATGGTGCACTAGATGCTATCTTATGCCGAGCTTTCCTTTCTACCTTAAAGGGACCGACAAGAAACTGGTACTCGACGTTGAAGTTAGGTATGATCTTCTTCTTTGACCAGATGAGCTATCAGTTTGTGGCTTATTTTGTTAGCAACCGGCATCCCCAAAGAGGTTTGGACTCCCTAATCAACATCAAGCAGAAGGAAGGAGAGTCCATCCGAGCTTATGTCAATCGCTACAATGCTGCCACACTGAAAGTCCAAAATTTGTACTAGTCTGTTGCAATGGCCGTGCTGAAAGGCGGCCTTCAGAAGAATGATTTGTTATTCTTTCTAGAGAAGAAGTACCCCAGGGACTTTGCTGATCTACTAGCTCGAGCTGAAGGATATGCCCGAGCGGAAGAAGCATTCAAGTTGAAGGATGAGAAAGCCACAGAAGAGCGACAGGCGGGTGAGTCTAACAGGCCCACAGCTGATGGAGGGCCGAATGAAGTTCGGCTGCGCTCACGGACTGCCCCCGAGCACAAGCGAGTCCAAACTTCTCCTCGAGCTCATCGTCAAAGAAGCCCCAACAGAAGGGCACGAAGAAGTTCTCCCCTCAGAAGGTTTCATAATTATGCCTTCCTTAATGCTTCAAAAATACAAGTATTGATGAAGATTAAGAAGTAACTATCAAGACTTGAAAGGATGCGCACTCATCCTAACAAGTGCAATCCTAGCAAATACAGCCTCTACCATCGTGACTATGGCCACGATACTAAAGAATGCATTTAGCTCTAAGATGAGATCGAGGAGCTCATCAAGAGAGGTCGGTTGGATTGATTTCTCAAATGTCGGCCTGAGGCAAGAGAAGATCGATCGAGGGTACTGCCATAGTTAGAACCATCAAGGAGGAAGGAACAACAGGAAGATCGGCCGCCTCTTGACATCATCAATACTATCTCTGGGGGACTTCGATGAGAAGAGGCCAGCGGATTTAAGGGATCAATGAAGATATGGAGGACTAAAGAATCCATAACCTTCACTGAGGTAGATGCACGAAGAGCACAGTTTTTGCATAATGATGTGATTGTAATCTTTTTAAATATAGCAGACTATGATGTACGTTGCATCCTAGTTGATAATGAAAGTTCGACTGACATCTTATTTTATGATGCTTTCCCCAAAATGTCAATATCTAATAGTCAGCTTGGACCAATAAACTCTCCACTAGTAGACTTCGCTGGTGCTGCAGTACTAGTTGAAGTTGTAATAACTCTAGCTATGGCTATAGGGCAATATCCAAGATAATCCAAAGCATAGGTGGATTTTTTGGTAGTAAAGACTCCCTCTACTTACAATGCAATTCTTAGTCGATCTGGTCTAAATGCACTTCGGGCGGTGGTGTCAACTTATTATTTGAAGATGAAGTTTCTAACAAGTTACGAAATCAGAGAGGTCAGGGGGGATCAAGCTCTGGCAAGGCACTGCTACTCAATTGCCCTACAAAAGGAAGAACAGTCTGATCCTTATCCTGTTGATGGGTTAGATATCCGAAATGACCTAGCAGAAAAAAGGAAATAACCGATGGAAGATCTTATCTCAGTCCTTCTGAATGATGGGAATGTGGAGCACACGGTATAGATTGATTCCAATCTTACTGATGGGATACAAGAGCAGCTTATCAAATTCCTTCAAAAAAATGTAGATGCTTTCGCCTGGGTCCACACGAACATACCAGGAATCGATGCAGAAGTCATGGAGCATCGTTTGGCTGTTAATCCAAAACATCGGCCAATAAAAGAAAAGATATGGAGCCATGCCCTAAAGAGACAGAAGATAATTGCAGAAGAAGTTGATAAGCTCCTTAAGGCTAGACTCATCCGAGAAGTCAACTATCCAAACTGGGTCTCCAATGTCATACTCATCAAAAGGCAAACGGCAAATGGAGAATGTGCATAGATTTCAAAAAACTGAACAAAGTCTGCCCAAAAGATAGCTACCTTCTACCCAGATTTGATCAGCTGGTGGATGCAACTTCGGGCCATGAGCTTCTCACTTTTATGGATGCCATCTCTGACTATAATTAAATCCAGATGGCACTAGAGGATGAGGAGAAAACTGCTTTTATTACTAATCTTGATCTTTACTCTTACAGGATTATGCCTTTTGGACTAAAAAATGCAGGAGTAACATACCAGCACCTGATCAATAAGATCTTTAAGGAGCAAATCGATCGCAACATGGAAGTGTACGTAGATGACATGCTTATCAAGAGCCGAACTTCAATAAATCATATTACCGATCTTGAGGAAATCTTTGATGTCCTTTGGAAACATAAGATGAACTTGAACCCAACTAAATGCACCTTCAGGAAAATTCTTAGGGTTCATGGTGTCAAGGTGCGGGATTGAAACAAATCCAGAGAAGATTCAAGCCATTCAAGGGATAATGGCTTCTAAATCCATCAAAAAAATTCAGCGCCTGACTGAAAAGGTGGCGGCCCTAAACTGCTTCGTCTCAAGGTCGGCCGAGCGATGCATGCTCTTTTTTCAAATTCTCAAGCAACCAAAGGACTTCTGTTGGACCACCAAATGCCAACAAGCCTTTAAAGAGCTCAAAAACTACCTTTGTTCACCTCCCCTATTAGCTAAGCCCGAACCTAGAGAAGAACTATTTTTATACCTAGCGGTCTCCCCAACAGCTCTGGCAGTAGTCTTAGTTAAAGAAGAAGCAAAAGTACAGTGATCGATCTACTACATAAGTCGGATCCTGAGAGATGTCGAGATCAGGTATACCAAGTTAGAAAAACTAAATTATGCTCTATTGATTGCAACCCGAAGACTTCAACCTTATTTCTAGGGGTACACCATAACCCTCCTCACTGATCAACCAATCAAGGTAGTTCTCTATCGAACAGATGCCTCTGGGAGAATAGCAAAATGGGCAATTGATCTCACCAAATTTGACATTAACTACCAACCTCGGCCGTCAGTCAAAGTCCAAATATTGGTAGATTTTGTAGTAGAATGCACCATTCTGGATGAAGTCAAGCTTGAACATAATGAAACCAGCATTTCATGGTTGCAGCCAAGCTCCTCTAAAGAAAGAGCTGATCTCTCCAAAGATTTTTGGACTCTATATGTAGATGGCTCATCCAACGCTTCTGGTGCAGGCGTAGGACTGATCTTGGTTAACCTGAAGGGGATCATCACTGAATATGCACTGCACTTTGAATTCCCTACAACTAATAATGGGGCCAAAGATGAAGCATTAATCACTTGGTTAAAGATAGCTAAAGAGTTAGAAGTAGATCGGCTCCAAGTCTACAGTGATTTTCAACTGGTGGTCGGACAGGTTAGCAATAGTTATAAAGCATGGAAGGAAAGCATGATGAAATATCTTGAGAAAGTGAAGAACTTAATTATGGCCTTCAACAATTTTAACATCCAACAGATTTTAAGGACAAAAAATATCAGAGCCGGCCTTCTCTCTAAACTGGCCACGTTAGCCCCGACCGAATTGCCTAAGAAAGTATTCTTTGAAGTTCTGAAATGCCCAAGTTTGGAGGAATCACAACCTGTAATGCAGATCGACCATGAGCCATGTTGGATTGATCCACTGGTCACCTATCTTAAAGATGGAGTTCTTTCTTATAATCCAAAAGAAGCTCGAAAACTTAGAAATTCAAGCCTTTCAATATGTTCTGTATGAAGGCAAGTTAGATAAAAGATCATATTCTTTATTGCTCTTGAGATGTCTTCGACCTTCAGAAGCTGATTTTGCATTATGAGAAGTACACGAGGAAATCTACAGAAGTCATGTAGGGATCAGATCTTTATCACAAAGACTGCTTGGGCAGGATTACTATTAACCGATCTTGTATCATGATTCTATGAAATATGTCAAAAAATATGACCACTACCAAAGAAATGCAAACATCCAAAGACAACCAGCCTCCGAACTTACACCCCTGAGGATCCCATGACCATTTGCATAATGAGGAATGGATATACTCTGACCTTTTCAAATGGCATCTGGATAACGAAAGTTTCTCTTGGTGGCAATAGACTATTTCACAAAATGGGTTGAAGCGAAACCTCTGGCAAAAATAATTGAAGCAAAAGTACAGAAATCCATCAGAAAGTCAATTGTTTGCAGATTTGGCCTACCTCACACCCTCATAACAGATAATGGATGATAATTTGCTGGAGCGAGATTTGTCGAATTCTATGAAGATCTGAATATCTCCATCATTTTACATCCATGGCTCACCCACGGGCAAATGGAGAGGCCGAAGTAACTAATAGAACCCTGCTGCAAGGTATCAAAGCAAGGCTTGAGAGGGCAAAAGGAACTTGAATAGATAAACTCTATCATGTGCTCTGGGCTTACCGATCTATCCAAAGATTGCCAATAGGAGAAACTCCATTCGCTTTGGCTTTTGGAACTGAAGCTATCATCCTGATAGAACTTAAACTCCCATCAGCATGAGTCGTGGCATTCAGTGAATAGAGCAATTCATAGGACCTAAGGGCTAACCTCAACTTGGTGGAAGAAAAATGGGAAAAAGCTCAAGTTTGGATGGCAGCCTATAAGCAAAAAAATAGCTCGCTACTACAACTCAAAAGTCAAAGATAAATTATTCAAAGTGAGAGACTTGGTACTTCAGCGAACGGCTATTTCACAACCTCAGAATCAAGAAAAGCTTGCTCTAAATTGGAAAGGCACGTATGAAGTAGAGAAGGTTGTCTGGCTCGAAACTTATCGCCTAAAGAAGCTCGGAGGAACAATACTTCCACGACCTTCGAATTCAAAAAATTTGTGAATATATTATCAGTAATTTTTCTTCAATAAAACTCCTCTATTTCAACATTATTGCTTCTTGGTGTAAAAACTATGTAATGACAGGAAAGAAGCAATCAAAAAGTGGCCATGTTAGGAACAGGAGGAGAACCTCATCCTAACACGAGCAAGTCGAAGACCTCTGATTATTTAAGATAGGAGGAGGAAAGAGGCCCATTCAATGATCCATTTGTATCCCTATTGTCATGTTAGGAATAGGAGAAGAACCTCATCCTAACATAAGCAAGTCGAAGATCTTTGATTATTTAAGACAGGAGGAGGGGAGAGACCCATTCAACGGTCCATTTATGTCCCTATTGCCATGATAGGGACAGAAGGAGAACCTTGCCCCTAACATGAGCAAGTCAAAAATCTTCAGTTATTTAAGATAGGAGGCGGGGAGAGGCCCATTCAACGATCTACTTGTGCCCCTATTGCCGTGTTAGGAATCGGGAGGAGAACCTCATCCTAATATGAGCAAGTCAAAGACCTCCGATTATTTAAGACAGGAGGAGGGGAGAGGCCCTATTCAACGGTCCATTTGTACCCCTATTACCATGTTAGGAGCAGGATGAGAACCTCATTCTAACATAAGCAAGTCGAAGACCTTCGATTATTTAAGACAGGAGGAGGAGAGAGGCCAATTCAACGACCCATTTATGTCCCTATTGCCATGTTAGGAACAAAAGGAGAACCTCATCCTAACATGAGCAAGTTAAAGACCTCCAATTATTTAAGATAGGAGAAGAGGAGAGGCCCATTCAACAGCCCACTTGTGCCCCTATTGCCATGTTAGAAATAAAAGAAAAACCTCATCCTAATATGAGCAAGTTGAAGACCTCCGATTATTTAAGACAGTAGGAGGGAAGAGGCCCATTCAATAGCCCATTTGTGCCCTTATTGCCATGTTAGGAATAGGAGCAGAACCTCAATCCTAACATGAGCAAGTTGAAGACCTTCGGTTATTTAAAATGGGAGGAGGGGAGAGGCTCATTCAACGGTCCATTTATGCTCCTATTGCCATGTTAGAAATGGGAGGAGAACCTCATCCTAACTTGAGCAAAATCGAAGGCCTTATTAATTTAAGATGGGATGAGGGGAGAGGCCCATTCAATGGTCCATTTGTGCCCCTATTGCCTTGATAGGAATAGGAGGAGAACCTCATCCTAACTTGAGCAAAGTCGAAAGCCTCGTTAATTTAAGACGGGATGAGGAGAGAGGCCCATTCAATGGCCCATTTGTGCCCCTACAGTCTTGTTAGGAATAGGAGGAGAACCTCATTCCTAACTTGAGCAAAGTTGAAAGTCTCGTTAATTTAAGATGGAATGAGGGGAGAGGCTTATTCAACGGTCCATTTATGCCCCTATAGCCTTGTTAGGAATAGGAGAAGAACCTCATCCTAACTTGAGCAAAGTCGAAGGTCTTATTAATTTAAGATGAGATGAGGGAAGAGGTCCCATTCGATGGTCCATTTGCACCCCTACTGCCATGTTAGGGATAGGAGGAGGACCTTGCCCTAACATAAGCAAACCAAAGACCTCCAGTTATTAAAAATAGGAGGAGAGGAGAAGACCTATCAATGGCCCAACCATGCCACTGTAGTCCTATTAATAGAAGGAGAACCTCATCCTAATATGAGCAAATCAAAGACCTCTGATTGCCTGAGACATGAGAAAAATCTCATCATGGCAAAAGCAAAAATCAACATCATCAAGAATAAGTAAGGACTTCGTCTTGACAAAAGGACCAAGAAAAATCAACTAAGCTGAAAATGGAAAGACAACATCGTCCTGATATAAATAAAGATCTCCGATCATGAAAAGATAGAAAAAAATCTACTTTTCGATGATTATTCCAATAAAAGACAAAACAAAGAAGAAAAATAAAAAAATGAAATAAGAAAATAATTAAAAAAAGTATTTCTTCATTAAAGTTTGAATTGTTATAAAATGAAGGTCTATAAGACCGGTTATAAAAGCGAGGAGGAAAAGGCCAAAGCTTTAAGAAGGATCTGATCTTTCAGACTTTGGGTTGCTGGCCATCATCAAAGATTTCTTTAAACTGACTATCTCTTCCTCAAGTTTTCTTTCTTAGCAGACTCTCCACATACATCTTGTCAGCTCGTCAATAATTATCTTTCGATTCTCTCAACTGCCTCCTTAGAACCATCGACTCAGCCTCCACATCCTTCATAGCTTAATGCACGTATACCATCTAGATCTTCAACTATTGGAGTTCGGTCTTATCCTTCTCGTATGCAAATGAAAGATCGCGGAAGGATTTCCTTAGAAAAATAACCCTCTTCGACTCTTTATCAGCACCGGCCTACTGATTATCATGTAATTACCTCCGTAGATGAGCCACCTCTTCGTTCACCGATTTGAGCTCACTTTCAAGCCTACTCATTCTCTCCTTATAATTAGTCCTACACTTATCATGCCGAGTTTCGGCATTATGAAGCTGCCTCTAGAGCTTAGAAAATTTTTTCGACCAGTCCCAATTGTGTCTCGACTTATTAGAAGACCATGATGAACTCCCCTCCAACAATCGGATTGTCTCTTTCGCCGAATCAAGTTCAACTTCAAGAGAGCTGATCTTCGCGATCAACACCCAGGACTTATCACTGGCACTTTTCTTAAACTCTGCTAACTCCTTAAAATTATCCTTCTTAATGCTGAAGCTCATGGAATCCTTCATGTATAATTTGTGGAGGCGAGTGACTTCAATCGTTGCCTCCGAAGAATTTTTCCTAGATCTTTGGAGTTCGTCTTCTATCTTTTTCAGTTTTTTCCTCAAGTGATGAATTTTCATCTTCAAACTCTTAATTATCGATTTTAAAGGAATTTCTTGAGGCAGCGACTCGACATCGACAAGAGACTACATCCAACATATGAAAGAAATTCTGAGCTATTGATAAAAAGAAGTCTTACTTTCATTGATAAAAGTTTTTTCAAGTACAGGATGAAATAAAAAGAAAATACAATAACTAAAAGCTCCCAACCTCGGGAGGGGAAGCAATAGGAGAACTCCGTGCTCTTGCAGTAGCTGCAGACTCAAGAGCAAGTTCGGTTGGTGGTTCAAAGGGTTCGAGCTTTTCAATAGTAGGTTCAGAAGGTTCTACGATCGCTCTGATTGAAAAAGGGTCAACTGTAGTAGTGGATGGTTCGGCTTCTTCATCGACAGCCTCCTCTTCTTCCATAAAACTTAGGTCAAGCTTGAAAAATTTTTGGGCAACTCGGCCCGTGCAGAGCTCAAAATCTTTAATGAACGCCTGTTGGCCGAACTCGACATTCAGGTTCCTTATTTTAGAAGAGGCCTTGAACTCTTCCATGGCCCAGATCATCGCCTCCAAGATCAACTTTGCCATTCGAGCTTCCAATTCGACGACTTTAATCTTAGCTTCTTTCTTCCTTTCCTCCTACAAAGCCAATGTAGTCTTAAGTCCAATCGAGATGAACTCCTCCTTTCCGAGTGCACCCTGGAGACTTTTGATTTTCATCGTCTTCTCCTCTACAAGATGCTCAACCTCGCCAACCTTTTCCTGAAGGCGACTAACCTCGGCTTAAAGATCCTTCTAGACCTTCTCTACCTCTGCCTCCAAATGGTGTGCCCTCTTGATATGGATGAGCATTTGGTGATCCGACTGCAACAAATGATTGATGTTAAAAAAAGAAAGAAGGAAAGAAAGAAGGAAGGACAAGAGAAGAGAGAAGAAGGAAAAAGCAGAAGACAAGAAAAGAAGTTGGGCAACGAAGCAATCACCTTGAGGAGGGTTCCGAGAGAACCCCTGACGAGCTGCTGTGATTCAAGATCGGCCATGTGGTCCACCACCTCTGGCATGGCAAATTTATCAATTAAAGTTCGGATGATCTTTGGGTCATCAAAAAGAATCCCTCCTCGCTCATCGCTGTCATCATTTGGCTCATTAAAGTGAGCCTTATAGGGTGTCTTCGCGATAGCTTTCTTTTTCTTCTTTCCTTCCCTCGTCTCTCCCTCAATAGGAAGCTTCAGAGCTTGATCCCTATTGGAAGAGCCCGAGGGTGCAGAGGGCATGGAATCCACATCAATAGTGCCGACCTCGGTAGTTGGAAGAACCTCAGCACTAATGGCAACCTTGGAAGCAGCAACAGTGATAGCGGGGGCCATGGAGCTTGAAGCACCAACCTTTGCCCTCTTTGAAATACCACCTGGCGCTTTCTCTTTTCCTTTCTGGATGTAAAGCCCCTTTGCAAGCATCGCGGCAGCTTCAGTATCCATTTTTTCAACAAAGAAGAAATCACAATCAGTGACAATACACAAATGTGAAATCGAGTGAATTTAAAAAGTAAAAAAATATACCGATAGGGTCAAGGAGACTCAAACTTAGGTTAAACAAGGTTTGTTCTTTCAAAAGATCAGAAAGAAGAGGAGCTTAGTATGCTTTGAGTTTGTTGGAGGAATCAAGATTGGCTCTATCTAAGCTAGGAGCTCGATGGACTGACTCCCTAATGTGATCCCAAGGAGAAAGATCCAATAGCAAGGTCAGATAGTGCACAAAAAAGTACTTTTTCTTCTAGTTGCGAATGGAAGAAGGAGCGTCTTTCAGTAACCCCTTCTTACCGAGTTGGTGGGAGAAGTACCACCAATCCTTCGCAGAAGGATGGCACTTGAAAGTATAGAAGTTTCTAAAGAGTGAAATGATTGGATGGACCTCGGCTAAACGATAGAGGAAAAGAAATCCTATCACAAACCTAAAAGAATTTGGTGCTATGGAGGCAAGAAAGATGTTCATAAATCGAAAAAGAGCAACTATGAAAGGAGGGAGTGATAGTTGGAGTCCGGCATGCAGAGTTTCTAAATATAGACAGAATCGACCAGCCGAACGAGAACTCGCTTGGTCACTCGATGTGGGAAGTTCAAGATCGTACTCCTGAGGGATCTCGTACTGAATCCTAATTAAGAAAAGATCGTTCGAAGTTAGGACTCAAGGAATGGTATCCGGCATGAAAGGTTGATGAGACATATCTCCAGTGCGAACTACTATAACAAGAACAGGGTGAAAGAAGGCTGGATCAGATGAACTCCAGGAACCAACAGATTGGAAAGTTCTGAAGGACATCTGGATCAAACTAAATTTGAGAGAAATCCTTGAAAATTAAGAGGCAAAGGATGCGAAAAACTTCTTAAGAAAAACTGAGAGAATAATAAGCGAAGGATGCTAGAATAATTAAAACGAAGGATGATGGAACTGACCTAGGTCGATCGAGAAGGACAAAGAGACAATGAGCACGATGGAGACCAAGTAGAAGAACGCCCAAAACTAGAAAAGATGGAGGAAGAAACCAGAACTCTCAAGTGAAAGAAAGATAAAAGCTGGAGGAGGAAGAAACCAGGACTCTCGAAGGGCAGAAAGATGAGAACCAAAAAAGGAAGGACTTAAATAGCAGAAAGTGGCCCAAAACCATCATGATTGCAGATCTCCCTCAGTCGTTCTTCGTGCGATGCGTGTCCTAAGCATCATGACAAAGAATGGCAACAGGCAGTGCCTTTATGGTGCCGTGTCTCGAGCAGCGCTTCAATGAAAATTTTGAAAATCCGTCTCTTCAAGTCGGATCGAGTTAAAGGGACTCTAGCACCAATATGGAAGATAACAAAATGCCTTATTTTTTTTCAATAATCATAAAATCAAGGAAAGAACTTTGGCAGTCATCTTTTTACTCTCTTTCTTCGAATTCCGAACTCGAAAGTAGGAAGACTATTATTAGGGATAAATTCTGCTCCCACCGAAGTTCGGTCTAATGCTCAGCCAAGTATAATTTATAATCATAGAAGAGCTTTAATCGCCACTTCTCCTTCAACCAAACTCCTACCAGACTTTTTCTTTAGCTAGACTTCTCCATCAGTCGAACTACTTTCGAACTTCTTCTTCAGCCAAACTCCTCTCAGACTTCTCCTTCAGCCAGACTCCTCCATCAGTCAGACTCCTTTCAGACTTCTCCTTTAGTAAAACTCCTTCCAGACTTCTCCTTCAATTGGACTTCTCTACCAGTCGAACTCCTTCTAAACTTTTCCTTCAGTCGAACTCCTCCTAAGCTTCTCCTTCAGCCAAATTTTTTTATCAATTGAACTCCTTCTGGGCTTCTCCATCAGTCGAACTCCATCCAAAATCCTCAAGCGGATTACTTTTAGATTTTAACTAGCATTCCTCCTGGATGATCCCCTTTAGTCGTATTCCCTTTAGGTGATTTCTTTCAGTCAAACCCATTTTAATTTATAGCTCTCTATACGACATGAATCAACTTACTCATAAACAACTTGGAGGAGTCCGAACTCCTCTAGAATTGATATATATCAAAGCTCTTCATCAACCAACGCCTGCTTCCTCTGAACTTCGACTATTAAATCCCAACGAATGGGCACATTATGACAACGGACACTACTCTTCGAAAAAAACTTCACATGGCTCCGAGCGGCCTACTATCCGATGGTTACGGCTGTCACTTTCAAGTTTATTATAGGCTTCATTTATAAAAGAGACCCTTCAGATATGTTTTCTCTAAGCTCTCTTCTCCTTTCCAAAATTCTACTAAATTCTTTTCAGAGCACTCCATTTTTGTTGGTCAGAAGAACTGACTTGATCGTTGGAGGGTCTTACCGGAGCCACCACCACTAACTCTGGATGAGACTTTATTTTGCAGATCACCGATGGAGGCCTCTTCTTCCTCAACTCTAGTTTGATCCGACATCAACCAAATTCTGTACCAACAAATACTGTATTTTTATAATATTTATTATTAGTAGGTTATATTTGATATTATTGATTTTGAGCACGATCACACATGGTGAGCTGTAGATGATCATCTATGCTTGCATTTCAAGGAGTACTGGCATCGCATTCATTGCCACTGGTATGTTGTAGTGCACGACCAGGGGATGGAGGCAGTGTGGCAGCGGCCATATGACAGCATTAGTATAGAGGACTGGGCTATCATATGCCGTACATACGAGAATCCGATATATCAAATAACTTTTTTTATTTAGAATTTAATAATTAAATCATTTATTTTTAAATTTAATTATTTACTAACTAATTTGACTATTAACTATGCAGGATCGATGGGCCAAAAAAATTATGAATCAGGCAAAATAGACAATCTCGCATTATGGGGTTTCGAAGCCATTCACTCGCCATATGGAGTAGATGATAAGTAATTTCTATTTATCATATTTTAACTCTTTAACTATTTAAAAAAAAATTATTAATTATTCTTAAATTATAGAGAGATGTAGAGAGTGGTGAGCTTCCTAGTAGGATCATGATATACTAGCGGACCCATCAACAATGGTCAGGGGATTGAACGGTTGGGAGCCAAGAGCTTTACGTAAGTTTTTCCAACTATTTTTTCATTGGTATTTTAATTTTTAGTACAAACTTAGAATCACTATAAATTTAATTTTCAGGATCGTATGATAGACATTAGATCTCAGGCTATCCCAAAGGGCTCGATTGCACCCATAAATGATGAGATCTATGATTAGATGCTTGGTACGAGATTTTATTATATTAGAAGGTTAGGATATGAGAATAGAGCTCCTACATCTTCATGTTCATCTAGGACTGACATCCACGTTGCCTATGATGTTCGACTGATGGAGATATAGAAATAGACTACTGAGGATCGGAGTAGGCTATTGAGTTGACTATACGTGTCGATGAGTATCAGCTACTCCAGATATAGATGATGGAGCGAATGGCCAGATGAAATAGATGATGCAGTTCATGAGACAGCAGCAGACCAGTCCGAACTTCTTTGAGTGCTCTCCTTCTTCGATCCATTCTCCTTATCCAGATACCACCAATGCTTGATGGCCGGCAACCTATTTTTGTATATTTTTATTCTTATTTTAAATTTTTATATTTACAAAAAAATATTTTTTAAATTATATTTTATATAATGAAATGATGAAATTTAATTATAAATAAAAAGATGAAATTTATTTATGAATTTATTTTATAAATTTTTTATTTTAATTTTATAAATTATAAATATAAATACTAAAAGTATAAATTATAAAATATATTTATTTATAAATTATTTTTAAAAGTAATTTGTAATGTAATTATTTATGATGAAATATTTTTATCATAAATAATTTATTATTTATGATGGGAAAAAATTCATTATAAATAAAAATTATTTATGATAAAAATATTTTCATCTTAAATAAAAAATTATTTATGATGGATATTTTTTTCATTATAAATAATTAATTATTTATAATAAAAATATTTTCATCATAAATATTTTTTTTTATTATGGATTTTTTTATCAAAAAAAATTATTTATGATGCAAAATTTTGGTTTTTCCATCATAAATATTTTTGTTGCAAATAATTTAATGAATAAAAAAAATTTGATAAAAATTTTTTATCATAAAAAATCTTTATTAGCGATGAAAATTAAATTTTCATCTATAATTATTATTTATGATCTCATTTTTTGTGATGAAGAATTAGCGACATAATTTTCATTGCTAATAATTTTTAGCGATGGAAATTGATTATTTGCGATGAATTTTTTGCATCATAAAAAATAGGTTTTATTGTAATGACTTCGATCTTGTACTTATTAGCCATCTCTATAGCCTTCGTGATCTCAGCCTTATGGGGGTTTACTGCCTCCATGTTTGTGAAAAGGTGGTGCCCCAGCTACAAACAATAAGATACAAGTTATTATTAGAAAACATACGTATATTCAACCAAGTACAAAAAGGTAGTAGTTATCTCGATGAAGGCTGCAAAGAAGTACTCTTTCCTTCTCTCTTGATCGTCAGTCTAGAGTATCCTTTCAATTATTCCTAGGATGATGCAACCCTCTATCAAGGGCTGGACGACTCCTAGTCATCCAGGGATGCTCGGTCCGAATCAACACTATTGCTGCCAGATTCACTAGAATTCCTCCGGACCTTCTTGGTGATGGGCTTCTTTTTTCTCTTCTCCACCTTCTCCTTTTCTGTAGGAGGTTCTGGAGCGGTGACCTCGATGGGTAGGCTTGAGGTCTGCGGGTGTGCTTCAACTTCAAAGGTGGAGATAGCTTAGGTCGGGATGGCCGAGCTTGATTCTCCAATATTTGCTTGCTTGGACATCTCCCCCAGAGTACTTCCCTTACTTTTTTAGGCTCAGAGCCCCTTGGTCAGCAACTTCAGTTCCTCGGGAGTCATCTTTGAAAGATGAATAGGTCGAGGTTAAAACAATATATAAAAATAAGAAGAAAACATATATTAGTACTTGCAGGGTTGACAGGACTTAGGCCCAGGTTGAATAGGATTGTATTATCTACTAATAAAATGATTAGTAGAGGGGTTTTATAATCCCTAAGGGTGTGGGCAGAATTGAGATCTTCCCATTCCAGCCCTGAAGCCCTATAGACCGAATCTCTCAGTTAATCCTAAGGGGGAAGCCTCAACTCAACTAAAGGACAAGACACACAAAAAAAAATTCTTCCAATTATGGATTAAGGAGGGGGCACCTTTAAGCAACTCCTTATTGAACTGGGGTGATCAATCTTTGGTGGAAGGATGATGCTTAAAGATGAAGAAATTTTGGAATAAAGAGATGGAAGGCCGAACCTTGTCTAAAAGACAAAGTGCGAGGAATCCTATGATAAACCGAAAGAAGTTTGGGACTAATGAAAAAAAAGATATATTCAGGAAACAAAAAAGTTCAATGACAAAAGGAGGGATGGGGAGTCTTAGCCCGGCATGGAGAGCCTCCATGTACAAATAAAACCAACTTGAAGGAGGGGCACAAGCTCCGTCACCTGACCTTGGAAGTTTCAGTTCGTACTCGAAGGGAACCCCGTACTGAACTCAGATTAAGGAAAGGTCTTCGATAGAAATAGTATAAGGAATGGTCTCAGAAATGAAGACCACATGGACTACCTCTCTAAACTCGATTTCGTCCCTAGGGCTGGTGTTAGTGGAGCTTGAACCGGACAAACTCCTAAAATCGATGGACCAAAAAATTTCAAAGGCCATTTCAGATTAAGCAAAATTAAGAAAAACTCACCAAAAACTAGAGGAAATCAATAAAAAAAAAAGAACTTAAGGAACAGAGGAAGAACGACTGACTCCCCCCCTCCAAGAAAACTACTAAGGATCAAAAAGCAGAAGAAAAGTGAAGAAAATGAGAAATAGGAGGTTGGGGTACTAACCTAAATCGATCGAAGAACTTGATGATGCAGTCGAAATGGCAAAGGAACAACAAAGGTAAGGCGATGGAAGAGTAGGGCAAGATGATCAGAGGCGAAGAAGATGAAAACCAGAGAAAGAACAGGAGAGGAGGCAAACCAGAGTAAGGGGGAAGACAAGAAAAGGAGATTAAATAGTCAGAGGAATCTCGAAGCAGTTATGATTGCAGATCATCTATGCCGAATCTCCATCCTCCGCGTGTCTTCTCCATTATTGTAGTAGCAGACATCTGACAAACCTATCATGGTGTTGTGTAATTGAGCTTCGCACCAAAAAAAATTTGAAAACAAAGGTCATTTTGGGTCATTCTGCAATAAAAAACTTCTACATCAATTCAAATAATCTAAAATATTTCATCTCCCAAAAGTGGGAAGCCAGAGGATACTTCGACGATCGCAAGTCTTAGTACTCCCTTCATCTAAACTTCAAATGTGGGAGTAGGGAGATAAGTATTATGGGTAAAATAGCTCCTGTCAAAATTCAATTGAAAGTCCAACCTCGGTATAGTACCATCAGAGGTCACGATAATTAGATCTGAGCTTCATCCTAGTCGACCCCCTAGTCCAAATAAGTTTCGAAAGATCGACATCCTAATGTGATTAAGTTCAAAGCTTTAATCAAGAGCAGATCACTCTAAAGACCGCAACTGCTCCCATCAATGTCCAATTTTGTATAGTGGTCGAACTCCTTTAATCCGACCCTCTAGTCTCACCTTGATAGCTGTAGATCCCATCAAGATTATACTATGAACTTCGGTCGAACAAACTTGAACAATAAAAGAAATGTGTTGTTCGATTGATTCCAACCTCTAATCTTTAGCTCAAAATAAGTGACAGCCGCCCCACAAATATTGAACTTCAGCACTGTCCAACCTCACCTAGTAGCCGACCTTGGATGTTGGCCAAACTTCACTAAAGTAGTAGAAGCAGCAACTAAGGAACCCAATATCTTTCCAGTCCCCTAGCTCCGAGCGACCTTGACATCTCAATCACATGCCCAACTCATATAGCCGATCTCATAGTTATCACCTACCGACCTCAGCTTCCATGGTACATCTTCAGATCAAAGAATTTGACCTATAAGTTTGACATCTCCAGTCTAGGAACCAGCCCTCAAGCTCAACTCATCCAACCTCAAGTCCTAACAGTACTATTTTGGGTCAAGCTACTCATAGTCAAGCTTGGAAGTATCTGAGACCTTATGTCCAAACTCCAGCTAGTACTCTCCAATCGCTAGCGAGTTGCGACAATTGACAGTCCACTCTTCATAACAAACTATAAGTGACTCAAATAGTTCTCTAACGTTCTGTTATGGCTATCATATTATTTTATTACAAGCTCCATCTATAAAAGAGACCCTCCAAATATGCTTTCTTTGCTAAGCTCTCTTCTTTATTCATATCTTCTGTGTACTTCATTCTTGTTGGTCATAAAGCTAACTTAACCATCGGAGGATTCATGCTGGAGCCAACTCTGGTCAGGACTTTATCTTGCAGGTCTCGTCAATGAGATCATCGCCTTCACCTCCAGCAAACTCCAGCGGCCATCCATTTTTTGCACCAACAAATATAATTTTACCAACTTTTCCAGCCGAAAGAATATTTCTAATCCAAGAAGCAGAAGCATGATCAAACCTACAAGGCCATAAAAAAATGAAAAATGATTAGAAATGAAACTAGAAGCTCTAGATGCAAAAAAATAAGGAACATGTAAATACACTAGGTAATAGAGCCAAGTGAACGATGTATCATAACCAAGATTTGCAAGTTGTCTAATGGAGATGAGGTTTGGGGATAAACAAGGAACATGACAAACTTTATCTATTGACAAGAAAGTAGGAAAGCAAATAAAACTAACATCGTTAATAGATAGAGGAGTTCAATTTTATGTATAGAGAAAGGCTTGAAAATAGTGATAAGACTAGAAAATAAGAAATGATTAGAAATCATGTGATGAGTTGCACTTGAATCAAAAATCCATGTTGTGTGGTAATACTTGAAGACTAGTAGAAGGATAAATAGTTGAAGTAGCATATCTATTGAGTGATTGAAGATTTTGTTGTAACTAATATGTAATGAATAATTTTTAAATTGCAACCTTAGTTTTTAAGGTTCACTCTTAAGAGAGCTCTTGCTCAAGCGATTGAGGTTATGCAAGCACCCTCTGTTGAAGGGCTTTTCAGAGCTCGGGACAACTAGAACTCTCCATCAGGTATTGCAGTGACTTGGATAGCCTTGATCACTTAGGATCCCCCACCTCCATGCATCCTTAAGGCAAACTTCGATGGTAGTGTGTTTGATGGTGGATGTTAAGACAGAGCTAGATTTATGATCAGAGGTCTTGACTAATGCTTCATTGCCTCTGGGGACGATCACCTATATGACCCAACTGTTCATGGGGCCAAGTTGAGGGTTATGTGGGTTGGGATGCATTGCACTAGGCTTTATCTATGGGTGGAGTGCATACAGCTTAAGGGAGATTTAGCAATGATGGTTGGATGGATCCATTGATAGACGAGTACAACTATTGGTTAGCATCCCTTGCTTTAGGATATTTGGCATCTAGCAAGCACTTGTATGATTTTTTAGGCCATACACATATATCAGGAGGCAAATGGAGCTATAAATTGGATCATCATTTTTATAGTTGAGCATACTGGAGATTGGATTTGGGATGACTATACTGCTATTTCTACACCCCTCTGTTGTTTTGCTTTTTGATTTCTTTGAATGTATTCACACCAAACTAGTGTGATTCTTCAGCCATATATATATAAAAAAGAAAAGGAATAATCTTTAAATCACAAGAGTCTATAACTACAGCACTTGAACCTTTAGGATTATCATATGATGTGTAAATCTGTACAAGAGTAGTTGTCTGTCATGAAATGCTGAGGTATTGTATTAGAGAATTGTTGAAGAGGTGCTTTGTTGGTCTCAAGAGGATTCTTGGGACATTTGTTGCGTGAATGTTTGTCATCGAAGTTCCTCATAATAGTTGCAGTGGATATCACTGTGAGAAGTAGTAAACATAGATATCCTAGCTCTTTATTGGATCATGGTAGATGATAGCCTAGACTTTGATGCAACCAAGATAGTGTTATGACTAGAATTAGTAAAGAAACAAGGGAATGAAGACAAGTTTCCTTAGTTAGTAATTTAGACAATGCAATATTCAAAGTAGAAAGAGGAGATCGATAAAGAATTGAACTCCTAATGTTCTCAAATTTAGGCCTAAGAGCCATAAAAAATTGGAGTATGTTTAATTAGATTTTGCATCAAATAGAGTAGCACAACAAGGAGAAGTTTAGAATGCATAAGTGCAACTTGATCCCACATCTTGCTCATCTCCAAGTAGAAGGTTTTAATTCTTTTATCTCCTTGAGGAGCTAACCTTATATCAAGCTCAAGATGATATCTCTTTGCTTTACTAGATTGTTAAACATCTTTGTGAGATATTTGTATGGTCCTCTGCCACATCAAACTTGTATAGATTGACATTGATTGATGGTTCCACTAAATTTAGGATCCATGATGAAACCTTTGAATTATTAGTGCTCCCATGCTTATAGGCTTTGTTATACTCTTTATTAGAGATACCATTATATCTAGTAGGAGGTGTTGCTGAAATATCAAAGTAATCCCATAGGTCTTGAGCCATCAAAGTGTGACAAATGTTGGGTGCCCACTGATTAAAATTTTTCTCATTCAATTTAATTGAAATAATTTGAATCATTTCAACTGCCATGGGGTTACCAAAGGTGCAAATATATATATATATAAACAACTCATATAGACCAAAGCTCAAATGGTTAGGGAGCAACTTCTAGTAAAATAGGAAGTATGCAAAGATTGATGTTGAGAAGAGGTTGTGTGAAATTTATAGACCAAGATTAATTTGTGATAATTCCAATATACAAAGAATAAATAATTTTGAACACCAATCCTTAAGGCAAATCAGATTCAAGACATAAGAGGCTAATGTGCTGGACAATGTTTCTAAACAAATTATATTTGTTGAAATCAATTACATAAAGGTGAAATCCAAAGTTGAAAAGGAAAACTCTAGATATATGAAATAACACAAACCTTGTTGAGCAATGAGGAGTTTTAAAGATTGTAAAGTATCGGTAAAGTAGTGGTCCCGGTACCATGTGAACTTGGAGAAGATAAGAGGTATACTATATGCAAACTAGATCTGGAATTCAAATATAGAGACTCTATATGAGGCTTCTACAATCCTAGTCTTATACATTGTGACTAGATACATATATAACTAATAGGGTGGAGGGAGCAAATAAAGAATGGGGACTATGAAGGTGGTCTATTATAGAAGAAGAGCAAGATGGTCATTGTAATTGATGGAGAAGTGATTTAGGAGGATTAGCAGAATCAATGTGGACAACTTTGACTATTATAAAGAGGACTGGATAGAGTTCAAGATCAAGATCCATCATATCAAGAAATCAAATACTGTGCCAAACTTTTAAAGACCATAATGCCCGTACAATGCCTGATTGAGATGCTCTTATTTTGAAATAGGATAACTTTTCAAGTTCTATGACTTGGTGCTACCAGTTAAGGGTGCAGCATATCAAGTAATTAGGATCAAATTCCATCTTTTAGACCATAAAATAGGCTAGTCAAAGTAAATTTTCTTTTTAGGAGAAACTTTGACCAAGCATATCTTTAAGTCTAGCAAAAATTATGTAGGATGGCCGAAACCATAGTTGAAATAGATGTCAAGATCTACCTTCTATAGGAGTTTAGATTTTTCATGATTATTTGCATTATTCATATTGATTTTGGGAAAGATATATCCTCTTTCAACTAAAGTGGAACTCAACTTAAATTGTGCAATAGCAGACTTCACTAGTATATATAGAGATTGAAGGAAAATCCTGATTTCCTAGATCAGGTTCATTCAGATCTGATAGGATCAAGAGATATATTTCAAAAAAAAATTTCTTTGATCTGAATCAGATCTGAAATATTTCAGATCTAATTTTTATTATTCTAATAATTAAAATAAAATATAGATAAATTAAATTAGATTTAATTTACCTTGACGTAGGGTAATCCTATTATCCATTGATGATCCTGTAAGCAGTGGAAGGTTCTGGATCTAAACACGCAAGTGCTTGGCCTCTACCGGTATCTACTCGAGCTAAATCTGGAGATCCTCTTCTTCTCTATCACATCTCCAAAAATCATATCTGAATCTAATTTGGAGGATCTTCAAAACTCCTTTTGAAGATCAGCAGTCGTCCTTTGCAGCAGTGCAGCCTTCTAGCTTTCTGATCGCCTTTCTCTTGATCTGGATTGCACCAACCAAGATCCAAAACTTCTTTGGGCATGGAGAGGAGAGGGAGAAGATGAACTTTGGCATGGAGGAGGAGAGGAGAGGCAGCCTTGGGGCATGGAGAATTGTTCTTACTTTGAGTTGGGCGCAGGGTCTTATTTATAGACTATGCTGTGATCCAACTCCTCTTCTTCCCAACCAATCACAACCCTTTGTGAAATCAGATCTAAATCTGATTGGTGGGAATAGAGTCCCCTGGATTCCTCCTTAGAGGGTGCCTAAGACAGTCAAAGTTGGTTCTTAGGAGAACTCTAATTGGAATCCAAAAAGGAGATGGAGTCCCTATCCAACAGGGACTCCTGGGCGCCTCCAACTTGGGCACACGCCAAGGGTGGCGTGCGCCCTCCTCCTTGCCAGGTTCTGGCAGGGGGACAGGCCCCCACCAGCTCTCCAATAGGTGCATGACACATGGATCAAAAGTCAAAGTGTCAATGGTCAACATTTGACCAGTCAAAGGTCAGACTTTTGACCAAAGTCAAAGGACGAGAAGAAATGGCAGGTGACCAAAAATGGCAGGTAATGTCTTACAAAATAAGACAACCTTTTCTGACTTGGACAACCTCCAGTCAGACCATAGTGAAGGCCTCTGATTGAGCACAAACTCCTTTGGCTCAGTCAGGACAACTTATTTATGATAGTAAAAGAAGAACGTTAGGTTCAATCGAGTGCTAGCACGATTTTCTTGAACCTAATTGAATCTCATTCAGATCAATTGAACTGGATCAGTTCAATTGATGATCACCAGATTCAAACCCTTATTTGTGTGACCCAGTTAGGTTCAGTTCTGTATGGTAATGGGATATGTCATGATCTCTATCATCGACATCATCGAAACTCCTTTCGATGGATCAGAACTCTTCTGATTCGAACAGCTAGAATGATCGATCATCTAAATCATTCTAATTGCTCCCAAAATCCACCAGTGACACCTAGCAGTATATGGTGGCAACCCATCAGAGCTGAATGCGAACCTCTTGGTGCAGCTACCTGTGTGATTAAGTTCTTCTATCTTGAGCCCCGATCAGATTAGGGTTAAGGTGAACTCGTCAAACCCTAGTTTCTGTCATATGATGTAATCATTCGATTCAAGTCCGAATGTGAAAATCTAAATAGAAACTCTTTCTATTATTTCACTCTGCCATGGCCATGGACTTCTGGACTTGATTCTCATGATCATCATAGGGCTGCTCCTCTACCACCGAGGTAGATAGATTCCATCTTGATGCAATCCAGTTCCTACAATGAACATGCTATAGCCAACATACACCTCAGGATTCCATATGGCTAGGAGATCGAGTAATGGTGTAGTCAAACTATAACACCCTCAAGGTGAACTGTCCGATGCACCTCAGGTCAAAGAACCAGACACACTACTGCAGCAGCATCGAGTCAGTCATTGACGAGAAGGTAGACTTCCTAATGACTACTCGAGGTGGTCACGCTCAGTGCCCTCGTTCTCTAACGAGTACCTGTACTCTCGCTCCGGTGTCTCCACACCGTAGACTCAAGACTCATCTACTAAAGAGAAGCGATTGTACACCAACCTTCTGGATCAATCACCATCCTCGTGATGATCCTATGGTCGGGAGCATTTTATGAGTTAATAATGATTATTCATGTCTTAAATTTTCAACTCTTGAAAATATGAATTATCATTACCATTAACTCAAAGGATGTATCACAGACACTAAATACACATATGTGATAGAAAATAACCCATTTTATTGATTATAGTCAAAATTATAATTTTGCCCCTAGAAGTGTATTACAAGTGTCAGCCAATTCTGGCTTCTAGGGCACATATATCTAACAATCTCCCACTTGTCCTAAAGCCAATTGGCTACAAGTCTAAGTCCCATCTTCTCAAGGTGGGCTTCGATCTTCTGCTGGCCCAACGGCTTTGTAAGTGGGTCTGCCACATTATCTGCGGAGTTGACTCTCTTGACCTCGACGTAACCCTTCTCGAGGTAATCGCGGATGAGGTGGTATCGCCGCTCAATGTGCTTGGATTTTTGGTGAGACCTCGGCTCCTTAGCAAGGGCTATGGCGCCATTGTTGTCGCAGTATAGAGGAATGGCATCTGATGGCATTACTCCAATTTCTGCAGCAAACTTCTTGTACCAGAATGCTTCCTTCGCAGCCTCTGATGCAGCGATATATTCTGCTTCCATGGTGGAATCTGCTATCACTGGTTTGCTTGGAACTCTTCCAGCTGACAGCACCACCATTGCACACAAACAGACTCCCAGATGTCGACTTTCGATCATCTATATCGGACATGAAATCCGAGTCTGTGTATCCCTGGACTTGGAGTTCTCCATTACCAAAGACCAACATCATATCCTTAGTTCTTCTCAAGTACTTAAGGATACATTTCACAGAAGTCCAGTGTTCTTCACCTGGATTTGACTGATATCTGCTTGTGACACTCACAGCATGGGCTATATCAGGTCGTGTACATAGCATGGCATACATGAGGCTCCCTATTGCAGAAGCATAAGGGATCTTGCTCATGCGTTCTATTTCCTCAGGTGTGCTAGGGCACATCTTCTTGGAAAGATGAATACCATGTCTGAAGGGTATTAATCCCCTCTTAGAGTTTTCCATACTAAACCTCTTTAGTACTTCCTCTATGTACATCTTCTGTGAAAGTCCTAGCATCCTATTCGGTCTATCCCTATAGACCTTAATTCCTAGAATAAAGGATGCTTCACCTAGGTCTTTCATGGAGAATTCCTTGGACAACCATATTTTGACTGTCATCAACATGGGAATATCATTCCCAATAAGGAGGATGTCATCCACGTACAATACGAGGAAGACAACAGCGCTCCCACTGACCTTTTTGAAGACACATGGTTTCCTCTTCATTTTTGATGAAACCAAACTATTTTGATCACATCATTGAAATGAGTGTTCCAGCTCCGAGATGCTTGCTTAAGTCCATATATGGACCTTTGCAGCTTGCAAACCTTGTGATCAGTATCACTGGATGTGAAACCTAGCGGCTGTTCCATATAGATATCTTCCTCAAGATATCCATTTAAGAATGCCATTTTCACGTCCATTTGCCATATTTCATAATCGAAATAGGCTGCAACGGCAAGCAATGTGCGGATGGATTTTAGCATAGCCACTGGGAAAAAGGTATCCTGATAGTCAATGCCTTCGCATTGACTATAACCTTTTGCCACTAGTCTAGCCTTGAATGTCTCCACATTTTCCCATCTGCACCAATCTTTCTCTTGAAGATCCATTTACACCAATAGGTACTATACCTTCTGGTGGATCTACCAAGGTCCAGACTTGGTTTGAGTGCATCGAGTCAATTTCTGACTGCATTGCCTCTAGCCATTTCTCGGAGTCGATATCTGATATCGCCTCGTTGTAGGTTTTGGGATCATCACCATGAGCACCATTACCTACGAGGAACATTTTCTCTACTTCCTCTGAAATAATACCTAAGTATCTTTCAGGAGGATGGAAAACTCTTTCCGATCTACGAGGTGGAGGAGGTAGTGTTCTTATTGGCTCAACCTGATTTGGTTCCAATTGGTCCTTAGCTCATTGTACTTGTGAGACTTTCTCATCAAGCTTAATCTGCTTTCCAATGCCGCTATCTTGAATAAACTATTTTTCAAGAAAGATGGCATGTCGACTCACAATCACATTGTGGTCTTCTGGAATGTAGAAATAGTATCCTAATGACTCTTTAGGATATCCTATGAATCGAGCTCTAAAGGACCTAAACTCTAACTTGTCCGCTTGTTGTCTTTTGACATGAGCCGGACAACCCCAAATTCTGAGATGACTCAGACTTGGTTTCTTACCATGCCATATCTCATACGGTGTGGTAGGAACGGTTTTAGAGGGAACCCTATTCAGTAGATAAATTGAAGTTAACAATGAGTGTCCCCAAAGAAAATCAGGGAGGTCTGTGAAGCTCATCATGGATCGAACCATATCCAATAGAGTCCGATTTCTCCATTCTGAAACTCCGTTGAGTTGAGGTGTTCCTGGTGGAGTCCATTGAGAGACTATGCCATTTTTCTTGAGATAGTCTAGGAATTCCTCGACTAAGGTATTCACCTCCTCGATCTGATCGAAGAACCTTAATGGATTTTTCAGTTTGTTTTTCTACTTCATGTCTGAATTCTTTGAACTTTTCAAAAGCTTCAGACTTGTGTCTCATAAGATACACATACCCATACCTAGACAGATCATCGGTAAAGGTAATGAAGTAGACAAAATTGCCTCTAGCCGGCACATCAAATGGGCCGCACACACATCAGTATGTACTAGGGCAAGGAGATCTGTGGCCCTTTCCCCATGTCCTAACAAAAGGGAGTTTAGTCATTTTGCCTTGAAGACAAGATTCACAAGTTGGATATGACTCGAAGTCAATGGACTCAATAGCCCATTTTTCTCCAATTTGTTGATCCTATCTTCTGCTATATGACCTAATCTCAGGTGCCATAGATACCTATCATTTGGACTATCCCTAGGTCGTTTGGCATTCACGTTTTGCTCGATAGTTAGAACAGGTACATCAATATGTAGCTGATAAAGATCCATTAATAAGAAAACCATTTGCAATTTTATTTCTTTCATAAAGAATGTTACAATGGTCCTTAAAGAAGGTAATCACATAGCCTTCTAGTGCTAAGCATGAAACAGAAATCAAATTCCTGCTAGCTGCAGGCACATAATAACAGTCTTTTAAAACTAAGTCTAAACCAGATGGTAATCGAAGAGGGTATGTTCCCACGGCTACTGCAGCAACTCTTGCTCCATTTTCGATGCGTAGGATCATGTCTCCATCCCTCAGCCTCCTGCTATCCTCAAGATCCCTGCATGGAAGTGCACAGATGAGCACTAGAACCAGAGTCAAGCACCCAACTGGATGCAGAAGAAACCATAAGGTTAGACTCAATAACGAGCATACCTCCAGAAGGACCTTCCTTCTTGTTCTTCAGGGTGGCCAGGTAAGTAGGGCAGTTCCACTTCCAATGGCCGTCGCTGTTGCAATGAAAATACTTTTCTTTGACAGCGGCCTTTCTTCTTCGGCTCTGCCTTCTTCTTCTTTGTTCCTTCCACCTTCTGCTTTTTCACAGACTTCTTTTTCTTTTCCATAAGACTTTCTTTTGGAAGAAGTCCATTCCATAGCAAGAACTGAGCCTTTAGAACCTTTCATAGAAAGCTCAGCGGTAACCAGCATGTTCATTAATTCGGCCAAGGAATTTTGAAGTTTATGCATGTGGTAATTCATGATGAATTGCCCATATGCATCAGTCAAGGATTGCAGAATAATATCATTCTGCAGATCCAAGTCTAACTTCACACCGAGCTTCTCAAGCTCTTCCAAGTCCTTGATCATCATCAGACAGTGATCTTGGACTGACTGCCCATCACGCATCTTAGCCTTAAAAAGTCATTTCGTGACTTGATACTTGGCTGCGCGACTCTGTTCACCAAACATCTCTTGCAGGTGAGCCAACATTTGGCGAGCAGTCCTGATATCTTCATGTTGGCACTGGAGCTCATCAGACATCGAGCCCAACATGTAATATCTGGCCTTATTATCTTCGTCTATCCATTTTTTTAGAGATGCTCTCTGTTCAGTGGATGGACGGACTGGTAAGGTGGGAGGGTCCTGGTCCAATACATGGGTTAACTTCTCGAAATCCAAAATGATTTTGTAGTTCCTGAGCCAATCTTTATAATTGGGTTCGGTCAGTCTATGTGTGTCCAGGATACGTGCTAATGGGTTGGACGCAGATATTTTTCTATAGAGAGTCAAAGATTCTAGTTAGATACTGTAATTATGACTTGACCAATTTATTTAGAAATTTTATTTTTAAATAAATTAGCTTCCACTATTTTCTCGGATCCCTACACTTCCTCTGTAGAGATGCAAAAATCTCCATGATTAATGATTTCTAGTGGGTGGTGCGGTCTCACCAACTGACTCATCACCTCACCTAACAGTTATTGGTGATGGGTTAGCCAATGAGTGAACAACTCTTGTTCAATGATTCTCTAATCATGGTGCACCCAAACTTGGTCTCTAATTCATGAATCTCACCGTATCCGAAATATTGATCCACTCCTTAGTTAAGTCAGACCCACCATTTGCACAGACTGGATTCCTAATTGAGTCTCTCACCGTATCCGAAATATTGAGCCCAACTCATCCTCCAGCCCATAGCATCCAATGCCTAATAGACATGGTTGCATCTTTTTGGTGCAACTGAGCCACTGTATCCAGCCGAGAACAATCAACCCCGGAAGGGCCCGCACATCTACAATGGTGGAAGACCTCAGACTTAATCTTTTCTTAGGGAAGAATTGATTCAGGTCTCATTAAACTAGACTTGTCATAGTCATAACAATTATGACTAACCTAGTGGCATGGGTTAGCTCGGATTATTGACCACCTCAAATCAGAACTGAGTCAACAGATATGGCCAGGTAAGTGAGATCGGTGGAAGGGATATGCCATTAACTCGTACAAGAATGCATTCAGGTCGAGTAGCTTCCAATTAAAAATCAGTCGGTCGTATGTGCCAAACTTACCTTAGACACCAAATTGTTGAGCCAGAACCAATTGGGTTAGCCTACAATCCAGACTCTAACCTCTGAGCCTAATTAGGTCTTGCTTGATCGTGACTCGATCTTGACCCAGACTTAATCCTATTAGGCTGGTCAATTTAAGCATTGTTGATCCCATCTAACCAACTCTTGATTCGGTTTGATCAACCGCTTAGACCTAATTGAGCTACCCAAGCCCGAACCCAGTATTATGAATATGTCTTAGATCTAAAATTCTTAATTTTAGATCTAATTAATATTTCATAATCTTAATTCTTAATTAAGTAGGGTTCATAAATAAAATATGCACAATAAATCCTAGGGTTTCAGGATCTAGGATTTTGCAGAAAGTAAGTTTTGGATTTCTGATTAAGGACGAACACGCAGCACCCCTACACATCATAAGAACACCCCATCGGATGGGAGGAGAGGGCCTTTAAACCCTTCTTCATTCTTATGACCGGACGGCCAAGAGGAACGCCTTAATCAGGAACATGTAATACTACAAAATAGTTTTAGATCTATATCATATATCTCATATACAAATTAGATCTAATCATGGCATATTTTGCATACATCTCATGTATCGAATCATCCATATTTTTAGATCTAAATTATCTCATAATAATCTAAAAAATTAGATTTAAATTGATCTTATCAAAATAAACTTCTAATCTAGACAACTATGTAGAACTATTCTACAACTAGTCTAGACATGCATCAATCATATCTCATATGATGTTAAAATTAAATAATTTTTATTTACTATTTTTTAGATATTATTATAATAATTATAATATCAAAAAATAGTAAATAAATAGATCTAAAATATGATTTAATCAAATTAAATTATAAACATGCAAGACTATTCTATAGAACTATTCTATTTTAGAACTAGTCATGCATATTTTCTAATCTTAGATCCAAATCATTTAATTTTAATTTTTTCTGATTTTAGATCTGATCACATCTCATGTGACATCTAAAATCACTTATTTTTTAATTAAAATAAATTTAAAATTAGATCTAAATACTTTAGAACCTTGGCTCTGATACCAGTTGAAGGAAAATCCTGATTTTCCGGATCCAGGTTCGTTCAGATCTGATCGGATCAAGAGATATATTTTAAAAAAAATTTTTCTTTGATCTAATCAGATCTGGATATGTTTTAGATCTAATTTTTATTATTTTAATAATTAAAATAAAATATAGATAAATTAAATCAAATTTAATTTACCTTGATGTAGGGTAATCCTATTACCCGTTGATGATCCTGTAAGCAGCGGAAGGTTCTGGATCTAGCCACGCAAGTGCCTGGCCTCTATCGATATCCACTCAGGCTGGATCTAGAGATCCTCTTCTTCTCTATCACATCTCCAAAAATTAGATCTGAATCTGATTTGGAGGATCTTCAAAATAGCTTTCGAAGATCAGCAGTTGTCCTTTGCAGCAGCGCAGCCTTCTAGCTTTCTATCGCCTTTCTCTCGCCTAGATTGCACCAACTCTAGATCCAAAACTCTTTGGGCATGGAGAGGAGAGGGAGAAGATGAACTTGGCATGGAGGAGGAAGAGAGAGGCAGCCTTGGGGCATAGAGAATTTTCTTACTTTGAGTTGGGCACAGGGTCTTATTTATAGACTATGCATGATCCAACTCCTCTTCTTCCCAACCAATCACAACCCTTTGTGAAATCAGATCTAAATCTGATTGGTGGGAATAGAGTCCCTTGGATTCATCCTTAGATGGTGCCTAAGACCAGTCAAAGTTGGTTCTTAGGAGGAGTCTAATCAGAATCCAAAAAGGAGATGGAGTCCCTGTCCAACAAGGGACTCCTAGGCACCTCAAGCTTGGGTGCGCCCTTTCTGGGAGAAGGACAAGCCCCCACCAGCTCTCCAATAGGTGCATGACACGTGGACAGAAGTCAAAGTATCAATGGTCAATATTTGATC
The DNA here is from genome assembly GCA_006176705.1 of Cocos nucifera. Classification (NCBI taxonomy): domain Eukaryota; kingdom Viridiplantae; phylum Streptophyta; class Magnoliopsida; order Arecales; family Arecaceae; genus Cocos; species Cocos nucifera. The sequence continues at coordinate 101,915 of QRFJ01003348.1, forward strand.
AGTCAAAGGTCAACTTTTGACCAAAGTCAAAGGATGAGAAATGGTAGGTGACCAAAAATGGCAGGTATTATCTTACAAAATAAGACAACCCTTTTCTGACCTGGAAAGGCTCCAGTCAGACCAAGTGAAGGCCTCTGATCGAGCACAAACTCCTTTGGCTCAGTCAAGGACAACTATTTATGATAGTAAAAGAAGAACGTTAGGTTCAATCGAGTGCTAGCACGATTTCCTTGAACCTAATTGAATCTCATTCAGATCAATTGAACTGGATCAGTTCAATTGATGATCACCAGATTCAAACCCTTGTTTGTGTGATGACCCAGTTAGGTTCAGTTCTGTATGGTAATGGGATATGTCATGATCTCTATCATCGACATCATCGAAACTCCTTTCGATGGATCAGAACTCTTCTGATTCGAACAGCTAGAATGATCGATCATCTAAATCATTCTAATTGCTCCCAAAATCCACCAGTGACACCTAGCAGTATATGGTGGCAACCCATCAGAGCTGAATGCGAACCTCTTGGTGCAGCTACCTATGTGATTAAGTTCTTCTATCTTGAGCCTCGATCAGATTAGGGTTAAGGTGAACTCGTCAAACCCTAGTTTCTATCATATGATGTAATCATTCGATTCAAGTTCGATGTGAAAATCTAAATAGAAACTCTTTCTATTATTTCACTCTGCCATGGCCATGGGCTTCTAGACTTGATTCTCATGATCATCATAGGGCTGCTCCTCTACCACCGAGGTAGATAGATTCCATCTTGATGCAATCCAGTTCCTACAATGAACATGCTATAGCCAACATACACCTCAGGATTTTGAATGGCTAGGAGACCGAGTTATGGTGTAGTCAAACTATAACACCCTCAAGGTGAACTACCGATGCACCTCAGATCAAAGAACCAGACACACCACTGCAGCATCAAGTCAGTCATTGACGAGAAGGTAGACTTCCTAATGACTACTCGAGATGGTCACGCTCAGTGCCCTCGTTCTCTAATGAGTACCTGTACTCTTCACTTCGGTGTCTCCACACCATAGGTTCAAGACTCATCTACTAAAGAGAAGCGATTGTACACCAACCTTCTGGATCAATCACCATCCTCGTGATGATCCTATGGTCGGAAGCATTTTATGAGTTAATAATGATTATTCATGTCTTAAATTTTTAACTCTTGAAAATATGAATTATCATTATCATTAACTCAAAGGATGTATCACAAACACTAAAAACACATATGTGGTAGAAAATAACCCATTTTATTGATTATAGTCAAAATTATAATTTTGCCTCTAGAAGTGTATTACAAGTGTCAGCCAATTCTGGCTTTTAGGGCACATATATCTAACAGAGATTATGTATCTCAGTTCGTTATTCACCAATGAAAAAAGATCTAGATCCTACTTTCACTAATTTTTTGCATTTGTTCATAATATTTGGGTTGTGATAGATATGGCACTATTGTGAGCATGATGGGTATCATGAATGGAGAGTAATAAAGCAAGAGGGAGGTGGTGGTGGTTGAGCTAAGGTAGAGAAGGGCTGGAACATGTGGTGGGATGGATGGTGGCGGCATTTGAATGGAGGAGGGGAGTCAATTTGGGAGAGAGGGAGGTGGATGGTGGTGCCAGTTGAATGGAGGAAGGGAGTTAGTCTGGGAGCAAGGCAGAGAGCAAGGATGGGGATTCGAGAGAGGGGAACTTGTTCCCCCTTAACTTTCTTGATTTTATTGAACTTGGTATATCTAAATCTTCATTCGATAGCTTAAGATTTGATATGAGTAGATGCTTTTGCTCTTAAGAAGAGGATAATCCATCTCATCATATAATTTGTTGTTCAATGTTTAGTATTAGATGCCTATGGACTTGAGAAATAAGCAAACAGCAGTATAACCTACATGTTTGTTATTTGGCAATGAAGTTACATATTTTCCTACCATGTATATATGAAGGCCAAAAATTGGAAGTCCTTGAACTATTTTGATGGCAATGATGAAGCAAAAATTCTTGGACAGTATTTACATTATGATTTGAACAAATGTCAGTAATTTTGTGAGGAGAGAACTAGCTGGATTTTGAGGAGAGGGTAATTAATTGCTTTCTTTCTCCTTCCATGCTTCTTTCTCATCCAAGAAGCTTATTTGAATTAATAAAGAAGGAAATACCAAGAATATATAATTATTTTTGCTTGTCAATATGAGCCAACACAAACTTATAGATTCTTGGGGGGCAATATGGTTGACTCTGCATATTTATGCATTGTAGAGGAAAAATTTATTGATTTATATATGTTTTTATGTTAGGGGAAATGACTACATTGATTTTCTTGAATATATTTTCTTAAGTTAAATTCTTATGACCTTTTTCTTATGCCACCACCTGTATTAATGAAAAACTGTGGACTAAAACAATCTTTTATTCTGCTGCAAAGTAGTAGCAGCAGCATCAAGTCCAGGAACCACCATTGTGCTTGCTGATAAGACTAGGCATCAGATTCGGTAATACCATAACTAATATAAAAGTCTATTGATGATGCCAGTCGCTTTTGTGTGGAAGAAGAAATTATAGAAAAGGAAGTTCTCCTTTTCTTTACATGTTTGGTGATGGATGGTAGCTACTGTTGTCTATCGATGCTGGGAAGTACAAACCACCATGGCAGTTCTCCTTTGCAAATCAGTGTCTATATATTGTTAATGAAAACATGGTTCTACTCTTGCGCGGTTTTCCTTCTCGAGCACGCCTTATATTCTTCCCAATTTAAAGGTAATATTCTGCTTTCCAACTTTGCTTCCACTAGACAAGAATAGCGTCCTCACTCAGTAAAATGACCCACCATGAAGTCCAACGAATATATTCTCTTCTATAAATCCAGGAGTATAGGCTAAATGGCTAAGTTTAATCTCTGACATAGCCATGTTTATTAGTCTTCTTGTTCTGTTTGAAAACCTGCAAGCTAATTTGGTAAATGCCCTGCACAATCGTCTTGCTGTTGCCTTCTCACTCTCTTGTGCCTTCCTTCTGTTCATGTTCTGTCCTCTGTTTTCGAAAATTCTGCACTTTTTCTCTCCTCTTTTACTTTCCACTGCGGTATGTTGTGTGGCAGTTTATATGTTTGTATCATCTGAGAAACAAGCGGCGAGAGAGATCTTACTTGTCAATGAGAAAATGGCTGAATTCAGAGTATATCAAACCTACGATGAAGTGAACTTTAGCATGTATAATGATCGCATCAAAATGGGCTGCTTTCTGTCGAAGTCAAAGAGTGAATGGGATGAAGACGGCGAGAGAGTAATACTTGCAGGAAGGCTAGAGGCAGGAAAAGGTAATGGTGTCTTTGATGAGGATGTTGCATCTCTCGAGGTAGATGGTCTAGCTGAAGGATTGTGGAATTGCTACTTTGGCAGATGCTCGAAATGGTACCACACAGGCAGTATGTGAAGGAAGATGAAAGCAAGGAAATGTAAGCTATGTTTTGCATTTTTCTGCTTCTCAATGATATATTTTCTCCATGAAGTTTGTTGTAGAAAAAATGATGGTCGAACTAGTATCACTCGACTTTTATGCTCTCATTATAATTCTTTTCCGCCTATCCTAACAATGATGTTTATAGCACCACGGTGGGCGGGGGGGGGGTCGTATGTACTTGTCCTCCAGGGTGCAGACCTTTGGCAACTCTTAATTTCATAAAGTAAGCACTTATTATTTAAATTGGAATAATAATTGCCATTTTTCTGCTAGATATACGACCGTCTCAATTGTTGCTGTAAAGGTGCCTTATTTTGTATGATAAATTTATAGAACTCTCTTATAGATGTTTTTCTAGCAGCCTCAGATAAAACCTCCATATTTATCATTTTAGTGTCTATAAATATACAGTTTCATGTATTAACTTGTTACTAGCAATATTAAGTTGTTACAAGTCAATACTATATTGACCAGTAAATCACTCGGTGTTTGGTACATCACTGAAAGATTAGATGATGAATTAGAATAAATTTAGGTTTACCATGTCAATTTGTTTTGATCTTTACTATTATTATTATTATTTGCCACAAAACCTCAAGTAGCTTGATTTAGTTAGGGCTCTATATGCCTGGATAATCACAGCCATGTAAGTGCATGAGCTATGGTAAAGATGGAAATAAATAGAAAGCCATAGTCTCAACTGCCATTATTCTGATGTTAACTAGTTCTTTTCCGTCTGCAATATTTGCTACTGCAATCATCCAAGGTAAATTGCCCGGTGGGGAAGTAAATTTCTGGTCCTTTTCCAGTTTACGAACACAACAAAATGTTGTGTTTATTAATATTAACTCTTAAGCTGAACATATCAGGTAATGCAGAGAGTATCTGACTCCACAGGTATTCTTGCTTAATTTAATGAAAAAGATCGTTATTCCTGGAATCAACTTCAGGAGTGCTTTAGCTTTAATTGAAAGTATGAAAAAGCAACTTGCGAAAAGAATGGAACCCCCAAACAGAACCAAAGGGAGCTTTTTATGATCTGTTCCACAGGATCATGTATGCTGCTAGGTGGGCTACCTAAAGAGGGACAAGGAAGCCGAATTTCGACACGAGAAGATCACAACCGCATGCTGTTGCTGCGTTGTGTTGAAACTTCCTGACCGCCAAAAGAACAGGATAATACCAAATGAATTGTTGAACTTCCAGCCGCATTCCATGCAGTCTTGACCCAACCATCATCGGTCTGCACCCTGGAGGACAGGCTCTGTCTGTTCAAGTAAAAAAGGCTCTGCCAGTTTAGTTCCCACTAATTACCATCCAATCAGTTCTCGATCCTTTGATCTTCATGCCCGAGACTACGCCACTGCCACCGATGTTGGATACCAAAACCAGCTGGAAGTAGTCCTTGCCATTGATGGTGAACCTGATGCTTCCAGTCCTGCTACTGCATGAAACCCTGCAGGTAAAACTATAATAATCACTCAAAGATGACCTCAAAATATATGGCAGAACGAGTAAGCACCTAGAGCTAGCTTAAACTTTGTATGCATATTAAAATTGGATTACCTCCTACTGAGGAAAATGCCTCGAGATTCGGTCCACAATAAGTCCAGAACGAAATTCAGGATAATGAACGGAATCCAACGAGATCAAGAACAACCCAAATAGAGTCTAGACGAAAAAATTACGCATGAAGAAAGACCGGAATAAGGTGGCACGACCACGAGCATGCTGGAAGGGTCCACGGGATGGTGCAGCCCGACGGCGGTGCGGGCCTGGCCCAGCAGCATGCAGCGCACTAGGCAAGTTGCGTGCTGGGTGGCCCAGGTGTGCCCAAGCGTGCGAGAACAAGCGTGCGTGCCCAGGTGCACGAGCGCAAGCATGGGCGCTTGAGCTGAACACACGAGCACACGGGCACGGCCTAGCATGGGCGCACACAAGCCTAGCGAGCGCTCGGCCTATTACATGGTCCACGCACACAGGCGTGGACCAACCGAGGGTTTCCCACCCATTTCGCATGATTCACAAATCCATCTATGGATTTCATCACGATCCGACGGCTTAGACGCCAGCCAATCGTGATCGGGCAGTCTAGGTATGATCCAAGTATGATCAGAAAATTTTTTGCATGATTCAACGGCCCAGGTGCAAGCCGATCACGATCGGATGGCCAGAAAGTGATCTTGAGTATGTTTGATACTAGATTTCCTACTAAAACAATGTTTCTAAGTTTTTTGAGTCTATATAACTCCGATTGACAAACCGTTTATTGTTCGGATAGTTGGTGACGTTTTGGAGATGCTAAGAGGCTTTTTGAAGATCTCAGAGAGCTTTTGTGAGGTTTTGAAGCTTCTTATTGAAAGAATCTTGGACAAGGGTTAAGTGGTAAGTTTTTCTTATATTTGTTTGATTTTCTTATTCTCATAATGAAGTTTGCATGCCTTGTAGAGGTAGACCTTGATCTAATCCACGTACTTGATTATGTGCTATCTCTTATCTTTTATTCTTCTTTCTTTTTCTTACGGTATCCACACATGATCGAGTGCAACGTAAGTGGTATCAAGAAGATCCTTAGGTGATGGTTGTTGGAAATTGTATCCTAAAGCCAATTATATAGATTATAAATGGTTAAGCTAAATATAATGTGTTCTTGAATTATAAATGAATAAAATTATTATTCTGATATTTCATCATATTTGTGCATCTTCTTATAATGAACTCTTTTGTGATGAAATTCTTAGGACTATTTAGACTTGACAAAGAAGGATTTATCGTTTAGTCCTTAAACTTAATCATGACCAAATAATACGTTATTACCTAGGATAATAATGTTTATCGAGTAGGTCGTTGTGTGGCATATGAATTGGTTGTCCTCTTAACCAAACCGTATGAAGATACTGGTATGGCGTGCAGGTAAAATGTAAAGATATATTTCACTAATCATAATCCAACTACGAAGCTCTCTACTATCAAGAGTTGCTCGTGAAGGATATCGGTATAAGTATCCCTTAAACCTGAGATCACCACGGTGACTTGCAAACAACTCACTGTACTTTGATACCAGACTATCTAAATTCTAATTCAATGATGAAAGGTTACTGGTGTGTAGTCAAGTACTTATTTAGTTGGTGTGTGAGTCAAAATAGGATTGACCCCTCCAAGTATTGGAGTGAACGCATCACTGTATTTCAATTTAGTAAAACCTCGATCGGGATAGTCCATATGATGGATATTGAAATATGAAATACAATGTAGATGATTTTTTAAGGTTGACAGTTAAACCCTAGGTCATCTTTTGAGCATTTGGGCCAAGGAGATGAATTATAAGATAATCATATGCCATAGGTTCATGGATATTGCGATGCGACTGTTTGACCTATCTTGATGTTGGGTACCACTGCAAGATGGTCACATCGATTGGTATAGAAAATTGATTTCAGTACTATCGACTTAGGGTTTGAATCTATGGGATCACACATAATAGAAGTTTCTACCTGAGCAAGAGTTCCAATGGTCGGAGACTCCATGATCAAGAGTCCCACTAGACTGGAACTCTATGACCAGGAGTTCCACTGGTCTGCGACTCTATGGTCAAGAGTCCCAATGGACTAGGACTCTATAACCAAAAGTTCTACTAGACTGAAACTCTAAGTCCTACTTATCTGAAACTCTATGATCAAGAGTTCCACTGGTCTAGGATTTTGTGATCATGAGTTTCATTCATTTGGGATACTTTGATTAAGAGTCCCACTAATTTAGGACTCTTCAATCAAGAGTTTTATGTAGATGAAACTCTATTACCCAGACACCCACTTAATTAGAATTTTATATTTATTGAAGGATTAATTAGCAATTTGATTACTAATTAGCTTAATTTCATTGAGTGATGAGAATTCGATCACATCTGATTAAATTTGATTCGACTGGGTTTGATCCAATCAGATAATAAGATGACCTAATTGCTATAGGATATTCGACCTTGATCTGATTAGAACGTAGATCTAATTAATTTTTAATTTGATTAAAAATTTATTAAGTTAGGTTTGTTTAATTTGGTTTGGTTGGATTGGTTTGGATGAAACCAATTTGGAAAAAGTCAAATGAGATTTGAATTTCAAATCCCTTTCTCCCTGTGCCTTGACTTTTTTGACCCATGCCCTCTCTCACACAAATTCAGAATTTGCATGAGTGTTTCCTACACCCAGATGGGTTTTGTCTGCCTCATTCTCTTCTCCCTTTGATCTGATCCAAAAGTTAGACTAATTCAAATTGAAGTTGAATTTTGAATTCAACTTGTTTTGTTAGAGGTTGTAACCAATCCAACCTTATCCACTTCCCATGCCCCCCTTTGAGTTTTGTCACACATTTTTTTGTGCATTTCTATGTGTGGGCATGCAGAAGGAGAGTCCTTCTCGCATCAATCACCTTGGGGTGGCATTGGATAATGATAGGTTTATGCTTGAATTTTGAATCCAAGCAATTGGTTTAAACAACCCTAACCTCCCTTTCTTATCCTCTCACGTGCATTTCCCATGGAGTGTCGCCCCATTTTAAAAGGGAGATTTTCTTGACGTGCATGATGGAGTAGAGGGTTTCTTGGAGAGAGAAACCAATGAGTGGGGTGCATCCTTAGGAGTGAGAAAAAAAATCTAGAAACAATCCTTGCGCCACTTATTTTCTTATCCAATGCAACTTTGAAATGTGTTTAAAGTGGGTGCATGTTTCCTAACCAAGAAAGAGTTTCTCAGTAGAGTATGTGTGAGGATATCCAAGGTGTGAGCTTCTCATAAGGGTGAGGTCATTTGTTTGTCACAAAAAAAAAAACCTAAGAGTGGGACTCTAGGGTTTCGAGTATGGGAGGTCCTAGGGTTTCGACCCTAGGGTTTGGATGGAGAGTTTGAGTGCTGTGAGTGCTTAATCACCACTAAAGTTCACACACCACCTTGTCATCCTCCAAAGTATATCTTTCAATTTTTTGGAATATCTGAAAAATCAAAAAGAAGGTAATCAATCAGATCGACCGAGATCAGCCATCAAAGGACCTGGCGAGGAACTAGCACTCCTATAGAGCTGGTCGGGACTAGAAGCTAGGTATGGACTCACTATAGAGGCTGAACAATTGTGCGACTGCAGCACAACATGAGGGCTTCTTCTTCCGATATTAGATTATGGAGATCATCTACTCGTGCATAGGTATTGTATTTTGAACACAAATCATTCAGCAAATATGATTTGCTGATCGAATGCATTAAATTTTTTAATTACATATTAGCATGTCTAGATCCTAGTATAGGGTTACGATATGATCATAGCATGTAAAATTAATGTTAGATTAATTTTTGCTTCTGCTGCACACACAAAATTTGAAAAAATTTTAAATTGCATGCTTTTAACCTTGCACGATTTTCATCATTGGTATCAAAGCAAGGGTTGCTTGACATGTTTATATGTTAATTTAAAAAAAATGCTAACATATATGATATATTTTGATCCAGATAACTTAGTAATCGAGGATGAATGAACCACTAAGCCATTCGATTATAAGGAATAAGTATGGTTTAAAGGCCATCTCCTTCCATTCAATGGAGATCCCTTATGGCGGTAGTGGTGCCACCCGGAACTTATTCATTAAGATGAATAGTGAAAAAAATTATTATTAAAATTATTTAAATTTAATAGTTAAACATGAATAAATTTAGATTAGATCTAAAAAGATTTATGGTTTAATTATGCTTTATTTTCTATTATGAATCTAGCAATAGGTTGTTGTGTTGAAAAATGTGTCTAAAAGTCAATCATCAGTTTATTGATGGTTAAGCTATATTATAATTATAATTAATTTATTAATAAATAAAATATATTTTTAATATTTTTCATCATAAAGTTTTCATCTTTTAATAAACTTTATTATTATGATGAAGTTCTTAGGACTATTTAGCTTCAATAAAAAGAGAATTTATTGATTAGTCCTTAAAATAGTTCATGACCAAATGATAGACTATTAATTAGGACAACAGAATCTATCGAGCATAGATCACTGTATGCCATATAGATTGATTATCCTCTTAATCAAAAAATATGAAGATATTAGTATGGTATACAGGTGAGATGTATGGATACATCATCATTGAACGTGACCAGCTTTAGAGCATTTTGCTATTGAGAATATTTCTGATGGGATATAGGTATAAGGGTCTCTTAGACTTAAGATCACCTCAGTGACTTGCAAGCAACTCACTGTACCTTAGTACTAGACTAACTGAATTTCTAATTCAGTAATGGAAGGCTTCTAGGCACAGTCAAGTACTTGTAAAGTCAGAGTATAATCAAGATGAAATTGACCACTCCAAGTGTTGGAGAAGAATGTATCACTGTATTTCAATATAGCAAAACCTGGGTCAGGATAATCCATCAGATGAATTTGATATTTTGAAATATAATATGGACAACCTGATCAAAGTTGATAATTAAACTCTGAGGTGTCCTATGAGCATTTTGGTCAAGAAGATGAATTATATGGAAACTATATCCATATGGGTTCTAAGGGTGTTATTCTACACATTCGATCTATCCGACTATCGGGTACCATTGCTAGATGGTTACTTTATTGGTATAAAAATCTGTTCTTATCCTACCAACTTAGGTTTGGACCTATGAGGTTACACACAGTAGAAATCATGATCTGATTAGATGGTTGATCAATGATTAAGAATCATCCTAGGGTTAAATGATTAATATGATTGATGTTTAACCTAGTGCAAGTATTGCAGAAGGATCGATTAGAAATTAGATTGCTAATTGACTTTATTTGATTAAGCTAGAGGACTAAGATTAAGTCTAATTAAATATAATTTAATTAGATTTAGTTTGAACTTGATTAGATTAAGTCCAATTGGCTTATTGGATAAGCCAAGTGAAAGAAAGAACTAGTCCTAGTTCAACTAGGACTTAGGTCAATCCAATTTTTTAATTTGATTAAAAAATTAAATCAAAATTAAATCTAATTTTATCTAATGCTTAATTAGATTAGGGCTTAATTAAATTTGATTGAATTGATTTTGGTTTAATTTGATTTAAGAAATAATTTTGACCAAGTCATAGATGAAATCCTAGTAAGACTAGGATTCCACCTTGCACCATCTTAGCCCCTCACGCCCCACACCCTCTTTCTCTCTTATTTTGCATGACAAAAATCTCTTCCCAAGCCTTCTCACGCATGCCCTCCTCTTCTCTCTTTCTCATATGAAAATTAGATAGTGGACCAAGTCAAAGAAGAAAATTTATTTTGGTTTCAAATCCTATAAGATATTGTTTTGAAAAAATAAAATTATTCATCCCATGTGTGTTGATGCATGCTAATTTATAGCTATGGCAAGTGCACCAATCGATCAAGTAATAAAGTGAATGAGTAGAGTATCGTCCCTAGAGGATTGAAAAATAAGTACTGAAAAGCTCTTTCCTATGCTTTATTTAGAAGATCGATTTATGAGAATAAGAAATTAAAGAACAAAATAAAAAAATAATTAAATTTTTTTTTTAAGAAAATAGAGAGAGTATAAATTATTAGGGTTTTAAACTCAAGAGTAATGGATTACTAAGGCAATCGGTTCACCAACTCAGTCAATACAATATTCAGATTTTTAGATTAATTTTATTTCATATGACGGTGGAGTCTCCTAATTTATTCACTACCCTTTGATCCAAGCATCGCAAAACTATTAATATTTATTAATTACCCTTTGGTCCAGGTGTAATTTAAATAAATATTAATGCATTAGATTTTGTAAAACCCTCTAATTAAAATACGCTGCGTCCAAAGCACACTAAAATTTCCGCATGCATATGAATTCTAATTTGATTCATAATACAAGGTATATAATCAAGAAGCATTAACATAGATGTACTTGGTCCGTAACATCTATGTTCATCAGATCAATTAGAAGATGGCCAGTAATCTAAAAGCATTAAGATCAGATTTATATACTCCTCATGAATAAAATTTAAAAATAAATCATACTGAATATTGCATCAAAAGAGTGGCTACACCTTAGCCTTAGTAAAAGAAAATTTAGTTCATGATAACAAGTTCAAAAATAGCAAATAAAATAAAAAGCATAGAGAAATTAGACTGTTTGATTATTGAAATTGATTGTCTGCTGCTTTTGATGTGGAGAACTTGGCGAAGATGAAGAGGCTCCTTAATCGATGTCTTGATCGTCGAAAGAAATCAAAAACCCTTTTCGATTTTCTTACAAATCACTTTTCTCTTTCTACCTCTCTCCTCTCTCTTTCTCTCTCTCTTTTTCTCCCTCTCTCTCTCTATTTCTCTCTTTCTCCCCGTCTCTCTCTCTGTCTCTCTCTGATTATTTTGATTCATGACAGAAGTAGGTTTTTTTTATAGATGAAGAGTTTGATTTTCCCCCAAAATCCATCAAAAATTAGGTTTAAGACTCCTAAAACAACTCAAATTAAGATCTGGGTAATTCTGCCTATTGGATGTTGATCAAATGGTCCAAAAACCACTTAAAAATCTCTTAAAATAACTCAGATCAAGTCAGTTTTAATGCCAGCTATTGGATCAACCAAAATTCTCAAATTGCCCTCCGTGGATCATGTGCGAGTCCGGTGTTGTGTGGACCGCCGCATTCTTCAGCCAATCAGAGCGTGCCTCTTACTATGAAATTCCTAAAATATCCTCCGATTGGTCCACCATGCGCTGCAAAAAATGCTGACGTCATCCTAACGTCAGCGTTGTGTCGATGGGTTGGTTTGTTGTTTCGGTCGAACCGAACTATTTTTTTTTTTGAAATTTAATTCTGGGCTCGTTTGAAGTCTGTTTTGCCTAAAATTTATTTCATCTGAATCAGAAAAATAAGATCTTCACATTGGTGGCCTTCTTTCCTACATAAGATTAATAAAAATATCAATTTCTAAAAAAATAGATTAATTTATTTTATATTTTAATACTTTTATTAGTATATTTTTACCACTTATCACACCCTCCAACTTAGTCATTGCTAGTCCCTTAGCAATGTTTTATTTAATACCATATTTCAATAAGATTATCCATCACAAAGATAAAATCTAGGACTAAAGATCAAAAAGTTTAGAAAATACTGCTAACTAAGCATTGAGCTTCAGAAGCAAATTTTTCAGTCAATACAATTAAAAACTTTCTTAGAGTACATCAAAGATCTATAGCACTTGTGTTCGTGATGACTAACTTTAGCATTTCAGTATTAAATTAAAAGAACAAAAGTATCTTCTCTTATCACCTATTTTGGTCAATTTTCTATACATTCTCAATTTTATACTCATGAATTAAGGTAGCTTTCACACTGCCTTTTCTTTTTTTTTTTTTTTTTTTGTGCTGAGCATCCTGGCCTTTCCTTCACCATTTTACGTGAATTTTCACACTTGACCTAGGTGCAGAGACCCAGTTACTAGGCTTTGGGCAATCCACATATACTCTATCTTTTGCACTTTATTTTTAGGCAGGTAGCTCTTTCCTTAAATTCAAGTTTCTTTGATTAGAATGTATATTAATTATCCAATTTTTAGTGATAATTGAATCCTCAGTTGGCCTTATAATCAATACCTACTTTGCCTTGTTAGTGTGCATGTGCAATTAGAAGTGCTAATAGTCTTTTAATGACCTAAGTAGGCTGCTAAAAGTTGACCAACTAATCTACTTCTTTAACTCATTACATTCATTAGCAAATAATTCTATCTTTTATCACTTATCCAGTTTATCTTGCTCAAGATTTTCTTCTTGACACATGATTTTTTTTTTTTTTAAACTTATTCTACATTGTCTTAAAGGAGAAAGAAAAATAAAGGGTGCAATAAAGATAGGAAGGAATACACCTGATTTGGTTCAGTCTGGTTCTTTGGAGCTTTGAAATTTTGCTTGAGCTCTCATTGATTTTTCTGCTGCAAAATTGAAAATACACACCAAAGCAGTAAAAGAGCAACAATAAATTACTGAAAAAATAAAAGAAAAGAAAAATGATCAAAACTAAAAAGAAAAGAAACAACCTATCTAGTAGTTCTGATTTATAGTCTTCAGCTTGACTTTCTTTGAGTTCTAAAGTGGATCAATCTGGTGCCACTTCAATTGGAATACTTTCATGTTTGATCGAGTCCTCTTTCAATTTGACATTGCTCAGCTTTTATAGTCTCAAACCTATTTTCTACAGAATTCTCATATAATGGATTGTCAATAATATCAATTAGAAAATAAGTTTGATTATCATCAGTTTGTTTAGTATCTTTGAAAACATTAAAAGTAACTTGTTCATCTTGGACTCTAAGAATTAATTTTTCTTGTTGAACATCTATTAAAGCTCCTCCAGTAGCTAAAAAGGGTCTCCCTAAAATAAGGGGTACATCATAATCTTCTTTCATATCAAGAACAATAAAATCAATAGGAAAAAATAAACTTGTTTACCTTTACCAAGACATCCTCCACTATACCTCTTGGATATTTAATGGATCTATCGGCTAATTGAAGAGTAATAGTGGTAGGCTTTGGTTCTCCTAGACCCAGCTTCCTGAAAATAGAAAAAGGCATGAGATTAATGCTTGCTCCTAAATCACATAAAACTTTATCAAAACTACAATCACCAATAATGCAGGGGATAGTAAAACTCCCTGGATCTTTTAGCTTCTATGGTAATTTATTTTGAAGTATTGCTGAGCATTCTTCATTCAAATTTATTCTCTCATGCTCCTTCAGCTTTTTCTTATTTGTTAAGATTTCTTTGAGAAACTTGGCATACCTGGGCATTTGAGTAATAGCATCTACAAAAGGAATATTAATATGTAAATTCTTTAAAATTTTGAAAAAGTTAGAAAATTTTTTATCTGGATGCTGTATTTATCTCTCTAGGGAATGGTAGTGGCGGCACGTAGGGCTTCACATTTGGATCAGCAAATCGTATACCTGGAGACCATCCATCTGCTGGTTGTTTTGGTGACTGACGAATTTTAGTTGATGGTTCCTTATTTGTAGTTGGCTCTTCAGTCTCATTCTTCTGATGTGGCTCCTCCAGCTTTGTACCACTTCTTAGGGTGATAGCATTGACTTGCTCCCTTGGATTTGTCTCCGTATTGCTTGGCAAGGATCCTTGAGGTCTCTCGAAGATTATCTTAGCCATTTGACCTATTTGCATCTCCAAGTTTTGAATTGCTGCTGTTTGGTCCTGCCTAAGTTTGGCTTCCAAATTTTTTATAGTTGCTTCTTGATTTTGCATAAATTTGACCATCAGCTCTTCCATGTTGGACTTCTTTTCAGGTACTTGAAATCCTGGGGGTGGCTGTTGTGCTGCATTTTGATTGCTCCATGAGAAATTTGGGTGCTGCCTCCACCCTTGATTGTATGTGTTGGAGTAGGGATTGTTTTATTGCGGCCTAAAAAAATTACCAATATAATTAGCTGTATCAGTTGTTTTAGCAAAAGGATTACCTGTCTGGCAATTGCTCGTATCATGTCCTCCTCCACATAGGTCATAAGTAATGCTCTGAATATGCATAGCTGTTCCCTTTAAGTTGTTGACTTCGGCTCTAAGGGCTGCAATTTCAGCTAGTAAGGTTGGCACGCAATCTACTCCCTGCACAGCTGCTAGTCTTTTTGGCATCATGCGTTCTGTCTGCCATTGATAGCTATTTGATGCCATCTCATCGATCAGATCGAAAGGCTTCTTCCTCCATTTTTTGATTAATGGTTCCTCCTGCTGCTGCATCAATCATAGAACGATTAGTAGGAGATAAACCATTATAGAAAGTTTGTACCTGAAGCCATACGGGTAGTTGATGATGTGGACATCTCCTCAGTAATTCTTTGAAATGCTCCCAAGCCTCATATAGTGTCTCCATGTCCATCTGCATAAAGGAAGTGATATCGTTGCGCATCTTGGCAGTCTTGGAAGGTGGAAAGTACTTGGCTAAGAATTTTTGGGCTAGGACATCCCAAGTTGTGATAGAACCTGCAGGAAGAGAATGAAGCCAACTCTTAGCTTTGTCCCATAAAGAGAAAGAAAATAACCTTAATCTAATAGCATCATCCGACACCCCATTAATTTTAAAAGTATCGCAAAGTTCAAGAAAATTAGAAATATGGGCATTCGGATCATCATGCATGTGTCCACTGAATTGGACAGTTGATTGAATCATCTGGATCATCGTCGATTTTATTTCAAAGTTGTTTGCTCGTACAGGCGGTCTCCTGATGCTCGAAGCTGCATCGACTATAGATGGTGTGATGTAATCATTTAATGGATGATGTACTGGTCGAATAGCTTCATGCTGTCCTTCGGTCGCCATATCCAATCCTAGATTGATGTCGTTAGGATCTTCAGCTGCCATGTTTCTTTCTTGTTGTAGTCTTCTAATGGTCCTTTCAATTTTTGGATCTAAAGGTAGTAAGTTACTATGTCCAGTACGTGTCATGCACTGAAAAAAAAATTTTTTAAAATAATAAAAATTAAAAATAAATTTCTAAAGTAAAGCTAGGATCAAAATTTTAATATTATTTTAGACACAATCCCTAACAACGGCACCAAAAACTTGATGCGTGCTAATTTATAGCTATGGCAAGTGCACCAGTCGATCAAGTAATAAAGTGAATGAGTAGAGTATCATCCCTAGAGGATTGGAAAATAAGTACTGAAAAGCTCTTTCCTATGCTTTATTTAGAAGATCGATTTATGAGAATAAGAAATTAAAGAACAAAATAAAAAAATAATTAAAATTTTTTTTTAAGAAAATAGAGAGAGTGTAAATTATTAGGATTTTAAACTCAAGAGCAATGGATTACTAAGGCAATCGGTTCACCAACTCAGTCAATACAATATTCAGATTTTTAGATTAATTTTATTTTATGTGACGGTGGAGTCTCCTAATTTATTCACTACCAGGTCACAGGCATAGCAAAACTATTAATATTTATTAATTATCCTTTGGTCCAGGTGTAATTTAAATAAATATTAATGCATTAGGTTTTGTGAAACCCTCTAATTAAAATACGCTGCATCCAAAGCGCACTAAAATTTTTGCATGCATATGAATTCTAATTTGATTCATAATACAAGGTATATAATCAAGAAGCATTAACATAGATGTACTTGGTCCGTAACATCTATGTTCATCAGATCAATTAGAAGATGGCCAGTAATCTAAAAGCATTAAGATCAGATTTATATACTCCTCATGAATAAAATTTAAAAATAAATCATACTGAATATTGCATCAAAAGAGTGGCTACACCTTAGCCTTAGTAAAAGAAAATTTAGTTCATGATAACAAGTTCAAAAATAGCAAATAAAATAAAAAGCATAGAGAAATTAGACTGTTTGATTGCTGAAATTGATTGTCTGCTGCTCTTGATGTGGAGAACTTGGTGAAGATGAAGAGGCTCCTTAATCGATGTCTTGATCATCGAAAGAAATCAAAAATCCTTTTTGATTTTCTTACAAATCACTCTTCTCTTTCTACCTCTCTCCTCTCTCTTTCTCTCTCTCTCTTTTTCTCCTCTCTCTCTCTCTATTTCTCTCTTTCTCCCCATCTCTCTCTCTGTCTCTCTCTCTGATTATTTTGATTCACGATAACAAGAAGTAGGTTTTTTTTATAGATGAAGAGTTTGATTTACCCCAAAAATCCATCAAAAATTAGGTTTAAGACTCCTAAAACAACTCAAATTAAGATCTGGATAATTCTTCCCGTTAGATGTTGATCTAAATGGTCCAAAAATCACTCAAAAATCCTCTTAAAATTACCCAGATCAAGTTGATTTTAATGCTAGCCATTGGATCAACCGTTGGAAAATTCCCAAATTGCCCTCCATGGATCATGCATGAGCCCGATCAGTTGTGTGGACCACCGCATTCTTTAGCCAATCAGAGCGCACCTCTTGCTGTGAAATTCTCGAAATACCCTCCGATTAGTCCACCGTGTGCCACGAAAAATGCTGACGTCAGCATTGCATCGGCGGGTTGGTTTGCTGTTTCGATCAAACCAGGCTGAACCGCTGAACCGATTTTTTGAACCGGTTTGAACCAAACTAGTTTTTTTTTTTTTTTTTTTGAAATTCAATTCTGGGCTCGTTTGAAGTCCGTTTTGTTTGAAATTTATTTTATCTGAATCAAAAAAAATAAGATCTTCACATTGGTGGCCTTCTTTCCTATATAAGATTAATAAAAATATTAATTTCTAAAAAATAGATTAATTTATTTTATAATTTAATACTTTTATTAGTATATTTTTACCACTTATCATGTGTCACCCTCCTTTCTATTTTTTCTCTATTTATCATGGTAAAAAAGAGAAGATTTTGTGCAATTTTCTTAGATGGTCCATGCCAAAATTATTGGAGGGGGCCCAAGAGTTGGGCGCCCTTTGTCTTGCCCAAATTGGACATTCCTTGTCTAGTTTTTGACCTAGATAAGGAGTCCTCTTTTTCTTTATCTTTAGGATAAATTTTGGACTGATATTTTATGACATTATAGACCACTGATAGAACTTTGGGGTGTGTTAAAACTAGGGAGAGAGAGTCCTTGGGAGTTGGGGTTTCATAGACACCAAACTAGGTATCTAGGGTCTTCTTCTTCAATTAATGTGTTTACCTCTTTCCTTCCTCTTTCTTTGAGTTTTCTGAGAGTGTCTCACATCTAAAACCTCTTCTCCTCTTTCTCCTCTTTAGAAGAGTCTAAATTTAGAAGAAGAAAATATCTGATGGACCGTCAAAGAAGGATCAGCACAGTACTAGCATATTGTGCTAATTTTCTGCATCAGGACTTTTGATCATGATTCGTGGGCTCGTGTCGATATCTCCTAGAGACCGAACATGTGTATGGCTTACAACATCATTTTTAAGCCCAGATCAATAAGTTAGAACATCAAACTTGCACAAGTAATAGATAGATCTGATCTATTTTATTTATACCTGCATTAGATGTAGTGTATATGCATGTTGATGTGATCAACATGTTTTAGTTTCTTCCTTATGTTTAATTTTTGATTTATTAACATGCCATGATCATGTAAAAGAATATTAGATCTAGGGTATTCTTTGATATTTAAAATTAATTTTAATTAATTTTAGTCTTTTGCTGCTTGATCTTGAAAAAGTTTCAAGATCTAGCCCTGAAACCCTAGATCTGATTTCTTCAATTGGTATCAAAGTCGAGGTTGATTATTACATGATGATGTGAGCATGTTTAGATTATCTCTTAGATTAGATCTATCACGCTACCACTTATCAACCCCTCCAACTTAGTCATTGCTAGTCCCTAGCAATGTTTTATTTTAATACCATATTTCAATAAGATTATCTATCACAAAGATAAAATCTAGGACTAAAGATCAAAAAGTTTAGAAAATACTACTAACTAAGCATTGAGCTTCAGAAGCAAATTTTCAGTCAATATAATTAAAAACTTTTTTAGAGTACATCAAGGATCTATAGCACTTATGTTCATGATGACTAACTTTAGCATTTCAATATTAAATTAAAAGAATGAAGGTATCTTCTCTTATCACCTATTTTGGTCAATTTTCTATACATTCTCAATTTTATACTCATGAATTAAGGTAGCTTTCACACTGCCTTTCTCATTTTTTTTCTCTTTTTTTTTGTGCTGAGCATCCTGGCCTTTCCTTCACCATTTTACATGAATTTTTACACTTGACCTAGGTGCAGAGACCTAGTTACTAGGCTTTAGGCAATCCACATATTACTCTATCTTGTGCACTTTATTTTTAGGCAGTAGCTCTTTTCTTAAATTTAAGTTTTTTTGATAGAATGTATATTAACTATCAATTTTTGTGATAATTGATCCTCGTGTTGGCCTTATAATCAATATCTACTTGTCTTGTTAGTGTGCATGTGCAATTAAAAGTGCTAATAATCTTTTTGTGAACCTAAGTAGGCTGCTAAAGTTTGACCAACTATCTACTTCTTTAATCATTTACATTCATTAGCAAATAATTTCATCTTTTATACTTATCAGTTTATCTTGCTCAAGATTTTCTTCTTAACACATGATTTTTTTTTTTTTTTAAACTTATTCTACATTGTCTTAAAGGAGAAGAAAATAAAGGGTGCAATAAAAGATAAGGAAGGAATAACCTGATTTGGTTCAGTCTGGTTCTTTAGAGCCTTTAAAATTTTTGCTTGAGCTCTCATTGATTTTTCTCTACAAAAATTAAAAAATACACACCAAGCAGTAAAGAGCAACTACAATTATTGAAAAATAAAAGCAAAGAAAATGATCAAAACTAAAAGAAAAGAAACAACCTATCTAGTAGTTTCTGATTTATAGTCTTAGCTTGACTTTCTTTGAGTTCTAAAGTGATCAATCTGATGCACTTCAATTGGAATACTTCGTGTTTGATTGAGTCCTCTTCATTTGAATTGCTCATTTATAGTCTCAACCTATTTCTACAGAATTCTCTATAATGTATTGTCAATAATATCAATTAGAAATAAGTTTGATTATCATCAGTTTGTTTTAGTATCTTTTGAAAACGTTAAAAGCAACTTGTTCATCTTGGGACTCTAAGAATTAATTTTCTTGTTGACATCTATTAAAGCTCCCCAGTAGCTAAAAAGGGGTCTCCCTAAAATAAGGGACTCATAATCTTCTTTCATATCAAGAATAATAAAATCAATAGGAAATAAATAAACTTGTTTACCCTTATCAAGACATCCTCCACTATACCTCTTGGATATTTAATGGATCTATCGGCTAATTGAAGAGTATAGTGGTAGGCTTTGGTTCTCCTAGACTCAGCTTCCTGAAATAGAAAAAGGTATGAGATTAAGCTTGTCCTAATCACATAAAACTTTATCAAACAACAATCACCAATAATGCAGGGGATAGTAAAACTTCTGGATCTTTTAACTTCTATGGTAATTTATTTTGAAAGTATTGCTAAGGATTCTTCATTTCAAATTTATTCTCACATGCTCCCAGCTTTTTCTTATTTGTTAAGATTTCTTTGAGAAACTTGGCATACCAGGGCATTTGAGTAATAGCATCTACAAAAGGAATATTAATATGTAAATTCTTTAGAATTTTGAAAAGTTAGAAAATTTTTTATCTGGATGCTATTTATCTCTCTAGGAATGGTAGTGGCGGCACGTAGGGCTTCACATTTGGATCAGCAAATCGTATACCTGAAGACTATCCATCTACTGGTTGTTTTGGTGACTGACGAATTTTAGTTTGATGGTTCTTTATTTGTAGTTAGCTCTTCAGTCTCATTCTTCTGATGTGGCTCCTCCAGCTTTATACCACTTCTTAGGGTGATAGCATTGACTTGCTCCCTTGGATTTGTCTCCATATTGCTTGGCAAGGATCCTTGAGGTCTCTCGAAGATTATCTTAGCCATTTGACCTATTTGCATCTCCAAGTTTTGATTACTGCTGTTTGTCCTATCTAAGTTTGACTCCAAATTTTTTGATTAGTGTTCTTGATTTTGCATAAATTTGAGCATCAGCTCTTACATGTTGGACTTTTTTCGGTACTTGAAATCCTGGGGGTGGCTGTTGTGCTACATTTTGATTGCTCCTGAGAAATTTGGGTGCTGCCTCCATCCTTGATTGTATGTGTTGGAGTAGGGATTGTTTATTGCGCCTAAAAAATTACCATATAAATTAGCTGTATCAGTTGTTTTAGCAAAGGATTACCTGTCTGGCAATTGCTCGTATCATGTCCTCCTCCACATAGATCATAAGTAATGCTCTGAATATGCACAGCTGTTCTCTTTAAGTTGTTGACTTCGGCTTTAAGGGCTGCATTTTCAGCTAATAAGGTTGGCACGCAATCTACTCCTGCACAGCTACTAGTCTTTTTTGGCATCATACGTTCTATCTATCATTGATAGCTATTTGATGCCATCTCATCGATTAGATCGAAGCTTCTTCTCCATTTTTTGATTATGGTTTCCTCTTGTTGCTGCATCAATCATAGAACGATTAGTAGGAGATAAACCATTATAGAAGTTTGTACCTGAAGCATACGGTAGTTGATGATGTGGACATCTCCTCAGTAATTCTTTGAAATGCTTCCAAGCCTCATATAATGTCTCCATATCCATCTGCTAAAGGAAGTGATATCGTTGCGCATCTTTGGTAGTCTGGAAGTGGAAAGTACTTGGTAAGAATTTTTGGGCTAGGACATCCAAGTTGTAATTGAAACCTGAGGAGAGAATGAAGCCAACTCTTAGCTTTGTCCATAAGAGAAAGAAAATAATCTTAATCTAATAGCATCATCCGACACCCATTAATTTTAAAGTATCGCAAAAATAAGAAAAATTAGAATATGGCATTCGGTCATCATGACATGGTCCACTGAATTGGACAGTTGATTGAATCATTTGGATCATCATCGATTTTATTTCAAAATTGTTTGCTCGTATAGGCGATCTCCTGATGCTCGAAGCTGCATCAACTATAGATGGTGTGATATAATCATTTAATGGATGATGTACTAGTCGAATAGCTTCATGCTGTCCTTCGGTCGCCATATCCAATCTTAGATTGATGTCGTTAGGATCTTCAGCTACCATATTTTTTTCTTGTTGTAGTCTTCTAATGATCCTTTCAATTTTTGGATCTAAAGATAGTAAGTTACTATGTCCAGTACATGTCATGCAATGATAAAAAAAATTTAAAATAATAAAAATTAAAAATAAATTTCTAAAGTAAAGCTAGGATCAAAA
This sequence comes from Cocos nucifera, assembly GCA_006176705.1. Classification (NCBI taxonomy): domain Eukaryota; kingdom Viridiplantae; phylum Streptophyta; class Magnoliopsida; order Arecales; family Arecaceae; genus Cocos; species Cocos nucifera. The sequence continues at coordinate 124,111 of QRFJ01003348.1, forward strand.
TTTTAATATTATTTTAGACATAATTCCTAACAACGGCACCAAAAACTTGATGCGTGCTAATTTATAGCTATGGTAAGTGCACCAGTCGATCAAGTAATAAAGTGAATGAGTAGAGTATCATTCCTAGAGGATTGGAAAATAAGTACTAAAAAGCTCTTTCCTATGCTTTATATTTAGAGATCATTTATGAG
>QRFJ01003348.1:124326-218079 GCA_006176705.1 Cocos nucifera
AATAAAAATTAAAGAACAAAATAAAAAATAATTATTTTTTTTTTTTAAGAAAATAGAGAGAGTATAAATTATTAGGGTTTTAAACTCAAGGTAATGGATTACTAAGGCAATCGATTCACCAACTCAGTCAATACAATATTCAGATTTTTAGATTAATTTTATTTTATGTGACGGTGGAGTCTCCTAATTTATTCACTACCAGGCACAGCAAAACTATTAATATTTATTAATTATCCTTTGGTCTAGGTGTAATTTAAATAAATATTAATAAATTAGGTTTTGTGAAACCCTCTAATTAAAATACGCTGCATCCAAAGCGTACTAAAATTTTTGCATGCATATGAATTCTAATTTGATTCATAATACAAGGTATATAATCAAGAAGCATTAACATAGATGTACTTGGTCCGTAACATCTATGTTCATCAGATCAATTAGAAGATGGCCAGTAATCTAAAAGCATTAAGATCAAATTTATATATTCCTCATGAATAAAATTTAAAAATAAATCATACTAAATATTGCATCAAAAGAGTGGCTACACCTTAGCCTTAGTAAAAGAAAATTTAGTTCATGATAACAAGTTCAAAAATAGCAAATAAAATAAAAAGCATAGAGAAATTAGACTGTTTGATTACTGAAATTGATTATCTGCTGCTCTTGATGTGGAGAACTTAGTGAAGATGAAGAGGCTCCTTAATCGATGTCTTGATCATCGAAAGAAATCAAAAATCCTTTTTGATTTTCTTACAAATCACTCTTCTCTTTCTACCTCTCTTCTCTCTCTTTCTCTCTCTCTCTTTTCTCCCTCTCTCTCTCTCTATTTCTCTCTTTCTCCCCATCTCTCTCTCTGTCTCTCTCTGATTATTTTGATTCACGATAGAAGTAGGTTTTTTTTATAGATGAAGAGTTTGATTTACCCCAAAATCCATCAAAAATTAGGTTTAAGACTCCTAAAACAACTCAAATTAAGATCTGGATAATTCTTCCCGTTAGATGTTGATCTAATGGTCCAAAAATCACTCAAAAATCTCTTAAAATTACCCAGATCAAGTTGATTTTAATGCTAGCCATTGGATCAACCAAAATTCCCAAATTGCCCTCCATGGATCATGCATGAGCCCGATGTTGTGTGGACCACCGCATTCTTTAGCCAATCAGAGCGCACCTCTTGCTGTGAAATTCTCGAAATACCCTCCGATTAGTCACCGTGTGCCACGAAAAATGCTGACGTCAGCATTGCATCGGCGGGTTGGTTTGCTGTTTCGATCAAACCAGGCTGAACCGCTGAACCGATTTTTTGAACCGGTTTGAACCAAACTAGTTTTTTTTTTTTTTTTTGAAATTCAATTCTGGGCTCGTTTGAAGTCCGTTTTGTTTGAAATTTATTTTATCTGAATCAAAAAAAATAAGATCTTTAATTGGTGGCCTTCTTTCCTATATAAGATTAATAAAAATATTAATTTCTAAAAAATAGATTAATTTATTTTATAATTTAATACTTTTATTAGTATATTTTTACCACTTATCATGTGTCACCCTCCTTTCTATTTTTTCTCTATTTATCATGGTAAAAAAGAGAAGATTTTGTGCAATTTTCTTAGATGGTCCATGCCAAAATTATTGGAGGGGGCCCAAGAGTTGGGCGCCCTTTGTCTTGCCCAAATTGGACATTCCTTGTCTAGTTTTTGACCTAGATAAGGAGTCCTCTTTTTCTTTATCTTTAGGATAAATTTTGGACTGATATTTTATGACATTATAGACCACTGATAGAACTTTGGGGTGTGTTAAAACTAGGGAGAGAGAGTCCTTGGGAGTTGGGGTTTCATAGACACCAAACTAGGTATCTAGGGTCTTCTTCTTCAATTAATGTGTTTACCTCTTTCCTTCCTCTTTCTTTGAGTTTTCTGAGAGTGTCTCACATCTAAAACCTCTTCTCCTCTTTCTCCTCTTTAGAAGAGTCTAAATTTAGAAGAAGAAAATATCTGATGGACCGTCAAAGAAGGATCAGCACAGTACTAGCATATTGTGCTAATTTTCTGCATCAGGACTTTTGATCATGATTCGTGGGCTCGTGTCGATATCTCCTAGAGACCGAACATGTGTATGGCTTACAACATCATTTTTAAGCCCAGATCAATAAGTTAGAACATCAAACTTGCACAAGTAATAGATAGATCTGATCTATTTTATTTATACCTGCATTAGATGTAGTGTATATGCATGTTGATGTGATCAACATGTTTTAGTTTCTTCCTTATGTTTAATTTTTGATTTATTAACATGCCATGATCATGTAAAAGAATATTAGATCTAGGGTATTCTTTGATATTTAAAATTAATTTTAATTAATTTTAGTCTTTTGCTGCTTGATCTTGAAAAAGTTTCAAGATCTAGCCCTGAAACCCTAGATCTGATTTCTTCAATTGGTATCAAAGTCGAGGTTGATTATTACATGATGATGTGAGCATGTTTAGATTATCTCTTAGATTAGATCTAATTTATAATCTCATTATTAAATCTAAAATTAAAAATGATGATCACATGATCTGATATAAGATTGTCCTATTATAAGATTTATCCTTTACAGTAGAAAGGTTGTCCTAGTTCATATAGATCTATCTCTAATCATAAATTTGTTAGATGTAATCTAATTATATTTATAATTTAATAGATTTAAAATAATTTGAAATCTAAAAATAAAAGTTTTAGACTGTATGGATTGATTATAAGAATGTCATGCTCTAAGATTTATCCCTTACAATGGAGAGGTTGTCCTAGTACGTGCTAATCTGAAATGTTGATCATAAAATTTTAGATTAGATCTAAAAAATTTTATGATCTGATTAATAATATTTTAATTTAGTTTTAATCATCATAAATATGTTAGATTTGATTTAAGATAATTTATGATTGATTATAGTTGAAACTGTTTTAATTATATGAACATGTTTAGATTAGATCTAAAGTAGTTTCATGCTTATCTTACTTGCATATTGATTATGATTCAAATATGCAACTTGGTTGATAAAATCATGTTGTAAAAATATTTTATAAATATAAAAATTATTTTTAAGAAGCCAAACCCCAACCCTCAGCCCAAAATTTAATTAAGAATTAAGAAGTTATTTGATTAGGATCTAGGATTGTGAATTGAAGATCCTAAGACACAAATCATAATATATTAGGTTAAATGGATTAGTGGAGATTAGGTCCATTAATTGAGTTAGACCTAAGGTTAGATTAAAGAATGAACTTAATTAGAGAATTGACTAAATATAATCAATTATTATTTTAGATTAGGTCAAGGATTCTCTAGATCAATTATAATAGTTGTAGTTGGTCAACTCCATATCTTTAACAAGATCCAAGATGGACTTGGTTCTTGGTTATGCGGTCTAGCATGAATTGTTAGGTTGATCTAATCAAGACTAATTAAACCAGTTGGTGTCTAAAATAAATCAGATCGATGATCTTTAATTAGCAGTCCGCTTATCTGACCATTTCTGATGGTGTCTATGGTAAGCTTTGATAGCCCCTCCCACTAATCGAACTTACCTGACCTCTTGATAAAATTATATTTTGATCGAATCACTTGACTATTCAAGATGATGCATGTCAGCTGGGTAAATTAGTGTGATTGATTTAGGTGCTCCTAGACTAGCCTATTAATGGTCTTCCTTAAGCTAACTTGGTGAAGTTAGTGAAAGGATCATAACAAGTTGGTTCATCTAATCTTTTCTTATTTATAAATTAAATCCTCTAAAATTATTAGGTCCGTAAAATGAAATAGTTATTGTGATAACTAGATCAGAGCCTCCCATTAAGTGCATGATAATGGGTCCATTAGTTGGATAATCATTGGAGGCCTAAAAGCCTAGTGTTTATCAGCTAATGAAATTATCATTCATTATATGATTTCTTGGCCACATCTTTCTAAATGGTGGTTAGGTTAGCTAACCAAAGTTGGCCTAATCATTTATTAGTTAGATGGGCCAAGTATGGTCATGTTAATGGTTGAACCTAATTGGACCTTTTTAGTGAAGGCCAAAGGCTACTAATTAGGGATTGGGGCAAAAGGTTTAATTATTAGAAATTATTTAGAGAAACATGTGGTTATGAACCTATCCTTAGATGTACATGGATTGGCCAACCAAAGTTAGGCTCATGTATAGTCTATGTGGATTCTAGTACCCACTAAGGAAGTAGAATAATTCCTCAAATTAGAGGTAGAGGCTGTCAATTCGAATAAAATGGTGGAAGAATCTTTTGATTAAAGTCTAAATCTTTAGGTTTAATGAATCGATTATTAATTAGGTTATAGTTTTTTCTTGGTGCAGATATGGCCACTTCCCTATCGCTCCGATCATTGTTGGACAATGATAAGTTGGTGGGATCCAATTTTGATAGTTGGTATCAAAAGTTGAAGATAGTCCTGGAGCATGAATGGATCCTATGTGTATTGACGAATCCTACACCTGAGGAGCCAGCTGCCAATGACGTGGAGAGGCACAAGACTAGTTGTGCCATCTTCAATGCTAGGATGTGGACTGGAGCTCTTATCACTGATCATGTACTGTACATGATCGAACTGATAGAGCAATTGAGCAAGATCATCTTTTTCTTGCATAAATAACTTGAAAAGATGTAATACTGAATTTGTTGTCCAAGTCTTTTCTTTCATTTCTCACTTATTTCAGAATGACAAAGTCTGAAGTAGACTACCACGGGTTACTGGAGTTGCTTCAAAACTTTGAGAAGGATCACCAACTCCATAAGGAGTCAGTGAACTTAATGGAAGGTTCATCTTCTAGTTCTCGATCCTTTAGAAAAAAAAAGAAGAACAAGAAGAAGGAAGCAAAGAAGGTGCAAGTTCAGGCTGGGAGATCTGTGCAAAGTCAGACTAAGAAAATCAAGCTGATAAGAGTCAAGATGGATGCTTCTTTTACAGGAAGTGAGAGCACTGAAAGAGAAACTATCCTCAGTACATTGCCTCTCGGAACTAGAACAGGCAGAGAAAGAAGCAAGCTATTGCTGGGCAAGGTATTTATATGATAACTCCTTGCAATTTTTCTATTTGTGATTATACTGACTGGGTATTGGATACCGGTAGCCCTTACCATATTTGCAATTCATTGCAGGGGTTGCAAGTCAGTAGGAGATTCGAGCAAAACGAAAGGTTCTTGAACATTGAAGATGGAAGATCAGTTCCAGTTCTAGCTTTAGGAATCCTAAAACTTGTATTTGAGTTCCATATCGTTGTTCTTAGTGATTATCATTTCTGTCCCAATTTCTTTTTAAATATTATTTTTGTAGGCTTTCAGGCCAAAAATGATTATGAATTTTTAATAAAGAAATAAGTTTGTAATATTTTTATGAATGATATTACTATTTTTTGTGGACATTTGAATAATGATGCGTATATGCTATCACAATCTGTTAACATAGTCTATTCAACTAGCAAGCATCCTAGATTAGATAGTGTATCAGATATCTACTTATAAAACTGTAGGCTAGATCATATAAACAAGAATAGGATAAACATGTTGACTCAAGAGGAAATCCTTGAAGTCAGTGAATTACTTCTAACCTATGAGTCCTATCTTCTTTGTAAAATGACCAAGTCACCTTTTATTGAAAAAGATGAGAGAGCCACTAAGCTCTTAGATCTAGTACATACTGATGTATGTGGACCAATGAGCATAAGTGCCAGAGATGGATATTTCTATTTCATCACTTTCACAGATGATCTATCTAGATATGGATATGTCTATCTGATGAAATACAGGTAGGATTCATTTGAAATATTCAAATGATTTCAAGTGAAGTAGAGAAACAAACTGGGAAGAGTATTAAAACTCTTTGGTCTGATCGAGGAAGAAAATATCTTTTCGATGAGTTTTTCATATATCTAGGAGAGAATTGGATTCTCTCCTAATAGACTCCTTCAGAAACACTATAGCATAATGGTGTGTCTGAAAGATGGAATCAGGCTCTGTTAAACATGGTCCGATCCATGATGGATTTTGCCAACTTGCTGATATTCTTCTAGGGATATGCACTCGAATCGACTTGTTATCTGTTAAATAGGGTTCCAAGTGAGTCTATAGTTAAGACACCATATGAGATATGGATAGGATGTAAGCCAGCACTTTCATACCTTAGGATTTGGGGGTGCCCAGCTTATGTCAAATAGTTAGTTACAGATAAACTTGGACCTAGGTCTAATAAGTGCACATTTATAGGATACCCAAAAGAGACCAAAGGATACTATTTCTACCATACTAATGAACAAAAGGTGTTCATCAACCTTAAGGCAATCTTTTTGAAAAAGGAGTTCCTTGGTGAAGGAATTGTTGCCTCTAAGGTTGAACTTGATGAAGTTCAACAGGTAGAAAAATCGACACCTATAGCTGAACCTGATTTGAATTTGATTAGATTAGATTCGAAGCCTAGTGTACCTACACCATTAAGATGATTTGATAAAGTACCACATCATCCAAATAGATACTATGATTTTTCAGTCCGGGATGGTGATCCCATCAAACTCGATGAGAATGATGAGGATCCAATCACTTATATGGATGCTATGCAGCGGTCCGATTCTAAGAAATGATTTGAGGCCATGAAATTCAAAATGGAGTCTGTGAAGGTCAACGACGTGTAGACATTGGTTGACCCACCCAAAGGGGTTAAACCAATTAGGTGTAAATGGATCTTCAAAAAAAGAAAGAAGCGCAGATAGAAAGGTTGAGATCTATAAAGCTTGTCTGGTTGCCAAAGGACATCATCAACATTATGATATTGACTATAACAAGACATTCTTCCATGTGGCAATGCTCAAATCCATTCGGATAATGCTTGCGATAGCTGCCCATCGAGATAATCAGATCTGACAGATGGATGAGAAGATGGTTTTTCTAAATGGAGAGCTGACTGAAGAGGTATATATGATACAATCTGAGGGGTTCACATCCATAGATGAGTCCAAGGTGTGCAAGCTTCAGAGATTCATTTATGGATTAAAGTAGGCATCTCGAAGTTGGAACATGCATTTTGATAAGATGATCAAAATGTATGGCTTAATTAAGAGCGGAGAAGAGCCCAACATTTATAAATGAGCAAATAGTCCAGTAGTGATATACCTTGTCTTGTACGTGGATGCCATTCTCTTAATCAAAAATGACATCCCCACACTATAGGGAATAATAGTCTGATTGTCATCATAGTTCTCTATGAAGGACTTGGGTCAAGCATCCTAAATCCTAGGAATGAAGATCTATAGGGATAGATCTAAAAGGATGCTTAGGTTATCCCAGTCCATGTACATACATATTATGCTAAAGAGGTTCAGCATGGAGAATTCCAAAAAGAGCTATCTTCCGATAGGCCATGGAATTTCTATCTCTAAAAAGGATTGTCTGACAACTCCTAAAGAAAGAGAGCATATGAGTGAGTCCCATATGCTTCGATAGTGGGATCTATCATGTACGCTATGACATATACGAGACCAGACGTAGCATACTCACTAGGAGTAGTAGATACCAGCCTAATCCTGGAATAAACCACTAGAAAGTGGTTAAATCCATCCTTAAGTATTTGAGAAATACTAAGGATCAATGGTTGGTTTATGGTGAGTTAAATCTAAAACTTGTAGGATTTACAGACTCCAACTTTCAATCTGACCATGATGACAGTAGAAGCATGTCGGGATATACCTTTACTCTGAATGGTGGAGCCATCTGCAGAAAGAATTTTAAGCAGCATACTATGGTAGATTCTATTTGCAAAGCAGAGTATGTTGCACATCAGATGCACTTAAAAAAGCTGTGGCTAAGAAAATTTATTACCAAGTTTGGAGTAGCATCCTCCCTAGATGGTCTGGTCCTACTCTACTGTGATAGCATTGGTGCCATAGCTCAAGCAAAGGAACCAAAGGCACACTAATGGATGATGTATATTCTACACCACTTTTACCTGGTCTGGAAGATCGTGGATCGAGATGATATTGATCTTCAAAAGATCGACGAAAAGAAGAACCTGGTCGATCCCTTCACTAAAGCCCTAACGATAAAGGAGTTTGACAATCATAAGTCAAAGTGGATATTAGATACTTTGTCGAGTGGATTTAGGATAAGTAGAAGTTGTTAGAAAATATATCCTAAAGTCAATCATTAGTCTATTGATGATCGAGCTATATTGTAATTATATTTGATTCATTAATAAATAAAATATATTTTTGATATTTTCCATCATAAAGTATTCATTTTCTAATAAACTTCATTATTATGATGAAGTCTTTAGGACTATTTAGCTTCGATAAAGAGAGAATTTATCGATTAGTTCTTAAAATAGTTCATGATCAAATGATAGTCTGTTAATTAGGACGACAGCATCTATCGAGCATAAGTTGCTATATGCCATATGGGTTGGTTGTCCTATTAACCAAGGAGTACAGAGACACTGGTATGGCATACAGGTGAGATGTATGGGTATATCGTTATTGAACATGACCAGCTCTAGAGCATTCTACTATCGAGAATATCTTTGATGGGATATAGGTATAAATGTTTCTTAGACCTAAGATAACCTTAGTGACTTGCAAGCAACTCACTATGTTTTGATACTAGACTAACTAAATTTCTAATTCAATAACGAAAAGCTTCTGGGCAGAGTCAAGTACTTGCGAAGTCAGAGTGTAATCAAAATAAAATTGACCACTCCAAGAGTTGGAAAAGAATGGATCATTGTATTTTAATATAGTAAAATCTTGGCCAGGGTAATCCATCAGATGGATTTGATATTTTGAAATACAATATGGACAACCTGATTAAAGTTGATAGTTGAACTCTGAGGTGTCTTACAAGCATTTTGATCAAAGAGATGAATTATATGAAAACTATACCCACATGAATTCTAAGGATGTTATTCTATGCATTTGATCTATCTAATTAGATGGTTGATCAATGATTAAGAATTGTTCTAGGGTTAAATGATCAATACGATTGATGTTTAACGTAGTACAAGTGTTGCATGAGGATCGATTAGTAATTAGATTGCTAATTGACTTAATTTAATTAATCTATAGGATTGAGATTAAATATAATTAAGTATAATTTAATTAGATTTAGTTTGAGCTTGATTAGGTTAAGTCCAATTGGCTTTTTGGATAAGCCAAGTGTAAGGAAGAACTAGTCCTAGTTCAACTAGGACTTGGGTCAATCCAATTTTTTAATTTGATTAGAAAATTAAAAATCAAAATTAAATCTAATATAATCTGATGTTTAATTAGATTAGGGCCTAATTTAATTTGGTTAAATTAATTTTAGTTTAATTTTATTGAAGAAATAATTTTGATCAAGTCATAGATGGAATCTTGGTAAGACTAGGAATCCACCTTGCGCCACCTTAGCCCCTCATGCCCCACACCCTCTTTCTCTCTTATTTTGTGCGATAAAAATCTCTCTCCTAGGCCTTCTCATGCACGCCCTCCTCTCCTCTCTTTTTCATATGAAAATTAGGTAGTGGACCAAGTCAAAGAAGGAAATTTATTTTGGTTTCAAATCCTATTAGTGTTTTGAAAAAATAAAATTCTTCCTCCCATGTCTGTTGCCCTCCTCCCTATTTTTTCTCTATTTTTCATGGTAATAAAGAGAAGGTTTTGTGCGATTTTCTTAGATGGTCCATGCCAAAAATATTGGAGGGGGCGCCTGGGTGCCCCTTGTCTTGCCCAAATTGGACATTCCTTGTCTAGTTTTTGATCTAGACAAGGACTCCACTTTTTCTTTATATTTAGGATAAATTTTGGACTGATTTTTTGTGAGGTTATAGACCATTGAGAGAGCTTTGAGGTGTGTAAAAACCAAGGAGATAGAATCCTTGGGCATTGGGATTTCATAGACACCAAACTAGGAGTCTAGGTGAGAGCAAGGAGAAGAAGAAGAGGGTCTTTCTCTAGGGTTGCTACGTTCACCTCTTTCCTTCCTCCTTCTTTGAGTTTTCTAAGTGTCTCACATCTAAAACCTCCTCTCCTCCTCCTCTTTGGAAGTATCCAAATCTAGAAGAAGAAGGTATCTGATCAATCGTCAAAGAAGGATCAGCATAGTACTAGCATACTGTGTTGATTTTCTGCATCAGGACCTCTGATCATGATTCGTGCACTCATATGGATGACTTCTAAAGGAGGGATGCATGTGTGGCTTGCAACATCATCCTCAAGCTTAGATCAGTAAGTTAGAATATCTAACTTGCACAGGTAATAGATCTGATCTATTTTATTTATACCTGCATTAGATATAGTATATATGCATGTTGATGTGATCAACATGTTTTAGTTTCTTTCTTATATTTAATTTTTAATTTATTAACATGCAATGATCATGTAATAAAATAATATATTTAGGATATTCTCTAATATTTAAAATTAATTTTAATTAACTTTAGTCTTTCATTATTTGATCTTGAAAAAGTTTCAAGATCTAGCCCTAAAATCCTAGATCTGGTTTCTTCAATTGGTATCAGAGCCTAGATTAATTATTACATGATGATGTGAGCATGTTTAGATTATCTCTTAGATTAGATCTAATTTATAATCTCATTATTAAATCTAAAATTAAAAATAATGATCACACGAACTAATATAAGGTTGTTCTGCTGTAAGGTTTACCCCTTACAGTGGAGAGATTATCCTAGTTCGTGTAGATCTATCTCTAATCATAAATTTATTAGATATGATCTAATTTTATTTATGATTTAATAGATTTAAAATAGTTTTAAATCTAAAAATAAAAATTTTAGATAGCACGGACTGATTATAAGATTGTTCTACTATAAGGTTTATCCCTTACAGTGGAGAGGTTGTCTTAGTACATGCAGATCTAAAATATTGATCATAAAATTTTAGATTAGATCTAAAAAATTTTATGATTTAATTAAAAATATTTTAATCTAATTTTAATCATCATAAATATGTTAGATTTGACTTAAGATAATTTATGATTAATTATAATAGAAACTATTTCAATTACATGAATCTGTTTAGATTAGATCTAAAGTAGTTTCATGCTTATTTTACTTACATATTGATTACGAATCAAACATGCAACTTGGTTGATATAATTATATTATATAAATATTTTATAAATATAAAAATTAATTTTAAAAAATAAACCCCAACCCTCAGTCCAAAACTTAATTAAGAATTAAGAAGTTGCTTGATTAGAATCTAGGATTATGAATTGAAGATCCTAAGCCACAAATCATAACACATTGGGTTAAATGGATTAGTAAAAATTAGGTCCATTAATTGAATTAGACCTATGGTTAGATTAAAGAATGGACTTAATTAGAGAATTAAGTAAATCTAATCAATTATTGTCTTAGATTAGATCAAGGATTCTCTGGATCAACTACAATAGTTGTAGTTGGTCAAGTCCATATCTTTAACGAGATCCAAGATGGACTTGATTCTTGGCTACATGGTCTAGCATGAACTGTTAGGTTGATCTAATCAAGACTAATTAAATCAGTTGATGTCTAAGGTAAACTAAACATGTGGTCTTTAATTGGCAGCCCGCTTACCTAGCCATTTTTGATGGTGTCTAAGGCAAGCTTGGGCAGACCTTTCCACTGATCAAACTTACCTAACCTCTTGGTAAAATTATATTTTAATCGAATCATTTTACTATTCGAGCTGATCCATGTCAGCTAGGTAAATCAATGTGACTAATTTAGGCGCTCCTAGACCAACCTATTAATGATCTCTCTTAAGCTGACTTGGTGAAGTCAGTGGGAGGATAATGACAAGCTGGTTCATCTAATCTTTCCTCATCTTCAAATTAAATTTTCTAAAATTATTAGATCCCTAAAATGAAATAGTTATTATGATAACTAGATCATAACCTTTCATTAAGTGGATGATAATGGATCCATTAGTTGGATAATCATTGGAGGCCCAAAGGCCTAGTGTTTATTGGCTAATGAAATTATCATTCATTATATGATTTCTTAACTGCATCTTTCTAAATGATGGTTAGGTTAGCCAACCAAAGTTAGTCTAAATTATTCATTGGTTAGATGGGTCAACTATGGTCATGTTAATGGTTGGACCTAATAGGATCTTTTCAATGGAGGCCAAAGCCTATTGATTAAGGGTTGGGGCAAAAAATTTAATTACTAAAAATTATTTGAAGAAATAATTGATTATGAATTTATTCTTAGATGTACATGGATTGATCAATCAAAGTTAGGCTTGTATGCAGTCTATGTGGATTCTAGTATCCACTAAGAAATTAGGATAATTTCTTGAATTAAAGGTAGAGGCTACCAATTCGAATAAAATAGTGAGAGAACCTTTTGATTAAAATCTAAATCTTTAGATTTAATAAATTAATTACTATTTGATTGTAATTTTTCTTAGTGTAGATATGGCCACTTTTCTATCGCTGCAATCATTGTTGGATAATGATAAGTTGGTGAGACCCAACTTTGATAGCTAGTACCAAAAGTTGAAGATAGTTCTGGAGCTTGAACGAATCCTATATATGTTTACGGATCCTACACCTGAGGAGCCAACTGTCAATGCACATGGAACAGTTAGAGACACTTATCAAAAGTGGCTCAGTGATCGGACCATGGTGCACTACATTATGCTGGCTGCCATAAGTGATGAGTTCAGTTGTAGATTTGAGATGGCTTAGTCAAAGGACATGCTTCAAGTGTTGGAGGATTTTTTTGGCACACCCGATTACATAGAGAGGTATAAGACTAGTTGTGCCATCTTCAACACTAGGATGTGGGATGAAGCTTCTATCACTGATCATGTACTATACATGATCGAACTGATAGAGCGATTGAGCAAGCTCAATTTTTTTTTACAAAAATAAATTAGGTAAGATGCAATACTAAACTTGCTGCCCAAGTATTTCTCCCATTCCTCGCTCATTTTCCTCACTCATTTTAGAATAACAAAGCCTAAAGTAGACTACCATGGGTTATTGGGGTTGCTTTAGAACTTTGAGAAGGATCATCAACTTCACAAGGAGTCGGTGAACATAGTGGAAGGTTTGTCTTCTAGTTCTCGATCCTTTAAGAAAGAAAAGAAAAACAAGAAGAAAATCAAAGAATGTACACGTTCAGGTTGGGACATCTATGCAGGGCCAGACCAAGAAAATTAAGCCTAATAAGAGTCAAGCTAAATGCTTCTTTTGCAAAAAGTGAGGGCATTGGAATAGAAACTATCCTTAATACATTTCCTCTCTGGACCTGAATAGGTGAGAAAGAAGCAAGGTGTTGCTGGGCAAGGTATTTATATGATAACTCCTTGCAATTTTTATATTTATGATTATACTGACTGGGTATTGGATACTAGTAGCCCTTACCATATTTGCAATTCATTGCAGGGATTGCAGGTCAGCAGGAGATTCAAGTAAGGTGAAAGATTTCTGAATATTGGAGATGGAAGATCAGTTCCAATTCTAGCTTTAGAAATCCTAAAATTTGTATTTAAGTCCCATACCATTATTCTTAGTGATTGTTATTTTTGTTCTAGTTTCTTTTTAAATATTATTTCTGTAGGCCTTCTATCCAAAAATGATTATAAAATTTTAATAAAGAAACAAATTTATACTATCATTATGAATGATGTTACTATTTTTTGTGGATATTTGAACAATGATGTGTATATACTATCACAATTTGTTAATGTAGTCTATTCAACTAACAAGCATCCTAGATTAGATAGTATATTAGATATCTACTTATGGTACTGTAGTCTAGGTCATATAAACAAGAACAGGATAAATAGGTTGACTCAAAAGAAAATTCTCAAAGTCAGTGATTGTGAATCACTTCCAACCTGTGAGTTCTATCTTGTTGGTAAAATGACCAAATCATCTTTTACTGAAAAAGGTAAGAGAGCCACTGAGCTCTTAGGTCTAGTACATACTGATGTATATGGATAAAGGAGCACAGGTGCCAGAGATGGATATTTCTACTTCATCACATTCATAGATGATTTATCTAGATATGGATAAATCTCTGATGAAATACAAATCAGATTCATTTGGAATATTCAAATGCTTTCGAAGTGAAGTAGAAAAATAAACTGAGAAGAGTATTAAAACTCTTTGATCTGACAGTGGGGAATACCTTTCCAATAAGTTTCTTACATATCTAGGAGAGAATGGGATTCTCTTTCAATAGACTCCTTTAGGAACACCACAGCATAATGGTGTGTCTGAAAGAAGAAATCAGACTCTGTTAGGTATGGTCCAATCCATGATGAATTTTGCCAGCTTGTCGATATCCTTCTAGGGATATGCACTCGAGTTGGCTTGTTATCTATTAAATAGAATTCCAAGTAAGTATATAGTTAAGACTCCATATGAGATATGGATAGGGTGTAAGCCAGCATTTTCATACCTTAGAGTTTGGGGGTGCCCAACTTATGTCAAATGGTTAATTATAGATAAAATTGAACCTAGGTCTGATAAGTGCATATTTATAAGGTACCCAAAAGAGATAAAAGAATACTATTTCTACTATGCTGATGAACAAAAGATATTCCTCAGCCTTAAGGCAATCTTTTTAGAAAAGAAGTTCCTTGGTGAAAGAATTGTTGCCTCTAAAGTTGAACTTGATGAAGTTCAATAGGTAGAAAAATCGACATCTATAGTTGAACCTGAGTTAGATTTAATTAGATCAGATCTAGAGCTAAGTGTACCTGCACCATTAAGGCAATCTAGTAGAGTACCATATCACCTGGATAGATACTATAATTTTTTTGTTCAGGATGATGATCCCATTGAACTCGATGAGAATGATGAGGATCCGATCACTTATATGGATGCTATGCAGTGATCCAATTCTGAGAAATGGTTTGAGGTCATGAAATCCAAAATGAAGTCCATGAAGGTCAACTATGTATGGACATTGGTTGACCCATCCGAAGGGATTAAATCCATGGGGTGTAAATGGGTCTTCAAAAGGAAAAGAGGCATAGACGAAAAGGTGAAGATCTATAAAGTCCATCTGGTTGCCAAGGGGTATCGTCAACATTATGGTATTGACTATGATGGGATGTTCTCCCTTGTGGCAATACTCAAATCCATTCGGATAATGCTTGCGATAGCTGTCCATCTGGACTATGAGATTCGGCAGATGGATATGAAGACAACTTTTCTAAATGGAGAGCTGATCGAAGAGGTGTATATGATACAACCTGAGGGATTCACATTCATAGATGAGTCCAAGATGTGTGAGCTTCAAAGATCTATTTATAGATTGAAGCAGGCATCTCAGAGTTGGAACATGCATTTTAATAAGATAATCAAAACATATGGCTTCGTTAAGAATGGAGAAGAGCCCTGCATTTATAAATGGACAAATGGTCCAGTAGTAGTATTTCTTGTCTTATACGTGGATGACATTCTCTTAATCAAAAATGACATCCCCACACTATAGGAAATAAAAGTCTGATTGTCATCATAGTTCTTCATGAAGGACTTGGGTGAAGCATCCTACATCCTAGAGATGAAGATCTATAGGGATAGATCTAAAAGAATGCTTAGATTATCCTAATCCACATACATAGATACTGTGCTGTAGAGGTTCAGCATGGAGAATTCTAAAAAGGACTATCTCCCAATAGGCCATAAAATTTCTCTCTCTAAGAACGATTATCCAACAACTCCTAAAGAGAGAGAGCGTATGAGTAGAGTTCCATATGCTTCAATAGTGAGATCTATCATATATGCCATGACATGTACGAGATCAGACATGGCATACTTACTAGGAGTAGTGAGTAGATACCAATCTGATCCTAGAGAAAATCACTAAAAAATGGTTAAAGACATCCTTAAGTATTTGAGAAATACTAAGGACCAACGATTGATTTATGGCAAGTCAGATCAGAAACTTATAGGGTTTATAGACTCCAACTTTTAATCTGATCATGATAACAGTAGAAGCATGTCAGGATATATCTTTGCTCTAAATGATGGAGCCATCTACTAAAAGAGTTCTAAGAAGTATACTATGGCAGACTCTATTTGCGAAGCAGAGTATATTACAGCATCAGATGCAGCGAAGAAAGTTGTGTGGCTGAGAAAATTTATCATCAAGCTCAGAGTAGCATCCTCCTTAGATAGTTCGGTCCTACTCTACTATGACAGTACTGGTGCCATAGCTCAGGAGAAGGAATCAAAGGCACACTAGTAGATAAAGCACATCCTACGTCGCTTACATCTGATCTAGAAAATCATGGATCAAGATAACGTCGATCTTCAGAAGATCGATGAAAAGGAGAACTTGACCGACCCCTTTAATAAAACCCTAGCGATAAAGGAGTTTGACAACCACAAGTCGAAGATGGGTATTAGAGACTGTGCCGAGTGGCTTTAGGATAAATGAGAGTTGTTGAAAAATGTGTTCCAAAGTCAATCATCAATCTATTGACGGTTGAGTTATATTATAATTATAATTGATTCATTAATAAATAAAATATATTTTTGATATTTTTCATCATAAAGTATTCATCTTCTAATGAACTTCATTATTGTGATGAAGTCCTTAGAACTATTTAGCTTCGATAAAGAGAGGATTTATCGATTAGTCTTTAAAATAGTTCACGATCAAATGATATGCTATTAATTAGGATGACAGCATCTATCGAGCATAGGTCACTGTATGCCATATGGGTTGATTGTCCTCTTAACTAAGAAGTATAGAGATATTGGTATGGCATACAAGTGAGATGTATGGATACATTATCATTGAACCTGACCAGCTCCTGAGCATTCTACTGTCGAGAATGTCTCTGATGGGATATAGGTATAAGTATCCCTTAGACCTGAGATTATCTCATTGACTTGCAAACAACTCACTATGCTTTGGTACTAGACTAACTAAATTTCTAATTCAGTAATGGAAGACTTTT
Organism: Cocos nucifera; assembly: GCA_006176705.1. Taxonomy (NCBI): domain Eukaryota; kingdom Viridiplantae; phylum Streptophyta; class Magnoliopsida; order Arecales; family Arecaceae; genus Cocos; species Cocos nucifera. The sequence goes on from QRFJ01003348.1 coordinate 141,263, forward strand.
GGGCACAGTCAAGTATTAGCAAAGTCAGAGTGTGATCAAGATGGAATTGACCACTCCAAGAGTTGGAGAAGAACGTATCACTTTATTTCAATATAGCAAAATCTTGGCCAGGATAATCTATCAGATAGATTTAATTTTTTGAAATACAATATGGACAATCTTATTAGAGTTGACAATTGAACTCTGAGGTATCCTACGAGCATTTTGGTCAAGGGGATGAATTATATGAAAACTATATCCACATGGATTCTAAGGATACTGTTCTATACATTCGACCTATCTGACCGTCGGATACCATTGCTAGATGGTTACTTCAATTGGTATAAAATTCTATTCCTACGCTACTGGCTTAGGTTTGGATCTATGAATTCATACATATTAGAGCTCACAATCTGATTGGATGGTTAATCAAAGATTAAGAATCGTTATAGAGTTAAACGATCAATACAATTGATGTTTAACCTAGTGCAAGTGTTGCAGGAGGATCAATTAACAATTAGATTACTAATTATCTTAATTTGATTAAGCCAGAGAATTGAGATTAAGACTAATTAAAAATTAATTAATTAGATTTAGTTTGAGCATGATTAGATTAAGTTCAATTAGCTTATTGGATAAGCCAAGTGCAAGGAAGAACTAGTCCTAGTTTAACTAGGATTTGGATCAACCTAATTTTCTAATTTGATTAGAAAATTAAATCAAAATTAAATTTAATTTAATCTAATGCTTAATTGGGTTAGGGTCTAATTTAATTTGGTTGAATTGATTTTGATTTAATTTGGTTTAAGAAATAATTTTGATCAAGTCATAGATGGAATCCTAGTAAGACTAGGATTTCACCTTGCGCCACCTTAGCCCTCACACCCCACACCCTCTTTCTCTATTATTTTGTGCAATAAAAACCTCTCTCACAGGCCTTCTCATGCACACCTTCCTCTCCTCTCTTTCTCATATGAAAATTAGGTAGTGGACCAAGTCAAAGAAGGGAATTTGTTTTGATTTCAAATCCTATGAGAGTGTTTTGAAAAAACAATATTCTTCCTCCCATGTGTGTTGCCCTCCTCCCTATTTTCTCTCTATTTTTCATGCTAAAAAAGAGAAGGTTTTGTGCAATTTTCTTAAATGGTCCATGCCAAAAATATTGGTGGGGGCGCCCAAGAGTTTGGTGCCCCTTGTCTTAACCAAATTGGACATTCCTTGTCTAGTTTTTAACCTAGACAAGGACTCCTTTTTTTCTTTAAATTTAGGATAAATTTTAGGCTGATTTTTTGTGAGGTTACAGACCATTGAGAGAGCTTTGGGGTGTGTGAAAACCAAAGAGAGTTCTTGGGCGTTGGGGTTTTATAGACACCAAACTAAGTGTCTAGGTAAGAGTAAGCAGAAGAAGAAGAGAGTCTTCTCCTAGGATTGCTATGTTTACCTCTTTCCTTCCTCCTTCTTTGAGTTTTCTAAGAGTGTATCACATCTAAAACCTCCTCTCCTTCTTTTCCTCTTTGAAAGAGTCCAAATCTAGAAGAATGAGGCATCTGATCGATCATCAAAGAAGGATCAGCATAATACTAGCTTACTGTGCTGATTTCCTACATCAGGACTTCTGATCGTGATTCATGGGCTCATGTGGATGACTCCTAGAGGCCAAATGCATGTAAAACTTGCAACATCATCCTCAAGCCCAGATCAGTAAGTTAGAATGTCTAACTTGCATAGGTAATAGATCTAATCTATTTTATTTATACCTACATTAGATGTAGTGTATATGCATGTTGATGTGATCAACATGTTTTAGTTTCATCCTTATGTTTAATTTTTAATTTATTAACATGCCATGATAAAGTAATAGAACATTAGATCTAGGGCATTCTCTGATATTTAAAATTAATTTTAATTAATTTTATTCTTTCACTGTCTAATCTTGAAAAAGTTTCAAGATCTAGTCCTGAAACCCTAGATCTAACTCCTTCATGTTGTTTATGAAATGAGCTGATCCATTTATGAAATGAGTCAACTCATTTAGTGAACAAAAAATAAAAAAATCTTTCAAAATTTAAAAATTATTTTTAAAATGCTGAACCCCAATCCATCAGTCCAAAAATTTAATTAAAAGAATTAAGTGTTGTCCAGTATGGTCTAGAATTATAAATTAAAGATCCTAAGATAAAAGTACAAAACTATGGGTTAAAAGGTTAGATGAATTAGGTTCATTAATTGGATTAGACCTAAGGTTAGTTAAAGAATGAACTTAACTAGAGTAATTGATCAAATCTAACCAAATGTTGAATTAGATTAGGTCAAAGATACTCTAGATTCAACTCAATAGTTGTAGTTGGACAAGTCCGTGTCTTTAACAAGGATCAAAATGGACTTGATTCATGACTAAGTGGACCAGTCCGAAATTACTAGATCGATCAGATTGAATTTAATTAACTAATTGGTGTCTAAGGTAAGTTTGACAGTCTAGACCAGTGGTTTTTAATTGGGAGCTACTCACACTGATTTGATCTTTGATGAGTTAATGGCATATCCCTTCCACTAATCTCAGTTACCTAGCCAACATGGTCAATTAGGATTTGATTAGATCACTTGGTGATTTGAGCTGACCCATGTTACTAGAAATTAGTTTGACTGATTTCAATCAGAAAGATTGAATTAGGTGTCCATGGATCGAATTTGATCCTAGTCCTCGTTTATTGACTGGGTGAAGACTGTGGAAGGATTTGACTTGGTGAGGTTAATGGGAGTAAATTGGTTTGTATCTTCTCTATCCTTAAGTCACATGTAAACTAAATTCTTTAAATCATTAGATCCTTAAAATGACAAAGTTATGAAAATAACTGAGTCATAGCCTCTCATTAAAATGAATGGTAATTAGTCCAATATTCTAGGTGGACATTAGAGGTGCCTTATACCTGGTGTTCATCTAGATATTGGAATTTCTATCCATCAAATGATGATTAGATCACACTCTCTAAATGGCAATCAAGTTGGCCAGAGCTTTCCTCAGGCCTGGTCTTCATTCGTTTGATGCGCCAAACCTAATCATGTTAATGGTTGAACCTAACCAGATCTTTTAAGTGGAGGTCATAGCCTACTGAATTAGATTCTAGGGCAAAATCAAATTATTAAAAATTATTTGGAGAAATAATTGATTGTAAAACTACTTGTAGATGCACATGGGTTGGCTAGAGCTTTTCTCAGGCCCATTAGTAGTTTATGTGAATTCCAGTTCCCACTAAAGCGTTAGTATAATTCCTTGAATTAGATATAAAGGCTATCAATTTATAAAAATAGTAGGAGAACCTTTAGACTAAAGTCCAAGTCTTTAGGATTAAATAATTCAGGCACTAATTTGATTTTATATTTTTCTTTCAGTTAAATAGAATGGCTAGTGCAAGTCCGCTCCGTTCACTATTGGACAGTGACAAGCTTATAGGACCTAATTTTAAGAAGTCTAATGTTGACCCTAATAAGGCAGACCTAAAGAGGAATGATTCTCTTGACTCGAATAGACTGAATAGAAGAAATCAACAAGTGATTACTGGTCAAGTCTATTATATGATAACATCTTATAATTTTTCTATTCGTGATAAATCTATCTGGGTATTAGATACTAGGAGTCTAGTTCATATATGCAATTCATTACATGGACATCAAATTGGTAGAAAGTTTGAGAATGGTAAAAGATTCCTGAATGTTGGGAAAGCAAAGAATGTTCCAATCCTAGCATTGGGAACTCTTGAGCTTGTTTTCAAAATTAATAATGTCATTTTAAATGACTGTCACTATTATCCATCTTTTATGATGAACATAATATCTATTGGGCTTTTGGCCCAAGATGGTTATAGTTTATCAATAAAGAAAAATTATTATGATATCATTATGAATGATGTCATAATAATGCAAGGATAATTAAGAAATGGTATTTATGTTTTATCATAGTCTATAAGTGTAATATACACGTCAAATAAATGCTCGAAACTGGATAATGTCATCGATGCCTATCTTTGACACTGTAGGTTGGGTCATATAAATAAGAATAGGATCAATAGGTTAGTCAAGAAATATATCCTTAACATCAATGATTGTGAATCATTGACTACCTATGAGTCCTGCCTTCTTGGTAAAATGACCAAATCATCTTTTACTGGAAAGGATGAACGGGCCACTAATCTTTTGGGTCCAGCACATCTGATGCATGTGGACCTTTGAACACGTGCTTGAGGTAGGTATTACTACTTCATTACATTTACTAACGACCTATCTAGGTATGGGTATATCTATTTTATGAAAAGTAAATCCAATTCATTTGAAATGTTCAAACAATATTGAAATAAGGTAGAAAAATAACTTAGAAAAAGTATTAAAACTCTTCGATCAGACCGAGGAGGTGAATACCTTTCCAATAAATTTTTGACATATCTAGGAGAGAATTAAATTCTCTCACAATGGACCCCTCTTGGAACACCACAGCATAATGGTGTATCTAAAAGGAGGAATCGAACCTTGTTAGACATGGTTCGATCCATGATGGAGTTTATGAGTCTGTCAATTTTTTTTAAGGATTATGCATTTAAGACTACTTATTATGTTTTGAACAATGTTTCGAACAAGTCTGTTACAAAAACTCCATATGAGATATGTACTAAACATAGGCCGACACTCTTTCACCTTAGGGTTTGGGGTTGTCCGGCTTATGTCAAACATTTTCAAGTAGAAAAGCTTGAACCTAGGTCTGATAAATACTTGTTTGTAGGATACCCCAAGAAAACTAGGGGTTATTACATCTACCTTACTGAAGAACAAAAAGTATTCATCAGCAATAGGACAGTCTTTTTGGAAAAAATGTTTCTTAGGAAAGAAATAATTGCCTCTAAGGTTGAGCTGGGTTAAGTTCGACAGGTGGAAGAACCAACACATTCTAGCAAACCTTCAGAACTAGATTTGATAAGATCAAATTCAGAGCCCATTTAGAGGCATCTTTAAGGAGATCCGATAGAGTACCATGTCAGATAGATAAATACTATAGTTTCTTGATTCAGAATGGTGATCCTATTGAACTTGATGAGAACGAAGAGGATCCAATCATCTACATGGATGCCATGCAAAGATCTGACTTCGATAAGTGGGTGGAAGCAATGAAGTTCTTGAGGGTCAATAGTGTATGGACACTGGTTGATCCACCTAAAGGGGTAAAATTCATTGGGTGTAAGTAGATTTTTAAAAAAAAAAAGGATGCAGATGGAAAGGTGAAGATCTATAAAGTCCATCTGGTTGCCAAGAGATATCGTCAGCATTATGGTATTGACTATGATAAAATATTTTTTCGATGGCAATGCTCAAGTTCATTCGGATTATGCTTGCTATAGTAGCATACCTAGACTATAAGATCTAGCAAATAGATGTGAAGATAGCTTTTCTAAATGAAAAGCTGGACGAAGATGTGCATATGATACAGCCTGAGAGATTCACATCCACAGACGAGTCTAAGGTGTGCCAGTTTCAGAGATCCATCTATGAATTGAAATAGGCATCTCGGATTTGGAACATGCATTTTAATAAGGTGATTAGAACGTATGACTTCATTAAGAATAGAGAGAAATCCTATGTGTATAAATGGGCTAATGATTTTGTAGTCATATTTCTTATTTTGTATGTGGATGATATTCTCTTAATCGAGAATGACATTCCTACATTACAAGACATAAAGATTTGGCTATCATCTTCATTCTCCATGAAGGACTTGGAAGAAGCTTCCTACATCCTATGAATGAAAATCTATAGAGATAGATCTAAAAGATTGCTTGGGTTATCCTAGTGCACGTACATCGATACCATGCTAAAAAGTTCAGCATGGTGAATTCCAAGAAAGGCCATCTCTCGATAAGCCATGGAATTACTCTCTGAAAGAGGGATTGTTCGATAACTACTTAAGAGAGAGAGCATATGAGTAAAATACTATATGCTTCGGTAGTAGATTTTATTATGTATGCCATGACGTGTACGAGACTGGATGTCATATACCCACTAGGGGTAGTGAGTAGGTACTAGTTTGATCTGCATGAGAATCACTGAAAGATTGTAAAAACAATCTTGAAGTATTTAAAAAATACTAAAGACTAGTGGCTCATTTATGGAGATGCTGATTTGAAACTTGTGGGATATATTGATTCAAGTTTTCAGTCAGATTATGATGATAGTAAGAGTGTGTCAAATTATATGTTTACCCTGAATGGTGGAGTAGTCTACTGGAAGAGTTCCAAGCAGCACACTATGGTCGATTTTGTATGTGAGATAGAATATGTCACGACATTTGATGCTATAAAGAAAGCTGTGTGGCTGTGAAAGTTCATCTATGAGCTAGGAGTAGCACCCTCCTTAGATGGTCCAATTCTACTTTACTATGCAGCACTAAAGCCATAGCTTAAGTGAAAGAGCAGAAGGCACATCAGTGCACCAACCACATTCTATGTAGCTACCATCTTGCACGAGAGATCATGGAATGAGGTGATGTTGACCTTCAGAAGATCGATGAAAAGGAGAACATAGCTGACCTATTAACTAAAGCCATCGAAATCAAAGAGTTCGACAATCACAAATGGAATATGGGTATTCGATACTACTCTAAATGGCTTTAGTCTAAGTGGGAGTTGTTGAAAATCGTATCCTAAAGTCAATCATTTAGGTTATAGATGGTTGAGCTGAATGTAATTTGTACTTGAATTATAAATGAATAAAATTATTATTCTAGCATTTCATCATATTTATGCATCTTCCTATAATGTACTCTTCTATGATGAAGTTCTTGAACTATTTATACTTGATAAAGGAGGATTTGTTATTTAGTCCTTAAACCTGATCGCGACCAAATGATACATTGTTATCTAGGATGATAATATTTATCGAGTGCAGATGATTGCATGCTATATGAATTGGTTGTCCTCTTCATCAAAGAGTATGAAGATATTGGTATGGCATGCAGGTGAAATATCGGAGTACATTTCACTAATCATGATCCAACTGCAAAGTTCTCTACTATTAAGAGTTGCTCGCAAAGGATATGGATATAAGTATCTCTTAGATCTAAGATCACTATAGTGACTTGCAAGCAACTCACTGCATTTTGGTACCAGACTACTTAAATTTCTAATTCAGTGATGGAAGGTTACTGGCTGTAGTCAAGTACTTATTTAGTTGGTGCATGAGTCAAGATGGGATTGACCCCTCCAAGTGTTGAAGTGCATGCATCACTATATTTTAATTTAGTAAAATCTTGGTCGGGGTAGTCCATATGATGGATATTGAAATTTGAAATACAATGAAGATGAGTTTTCAGGATTAACAATTAAATCTTAGGTCATCTTTTGAGCATTTAGATCAAGGGGATGAATTATATGGTAACCATATTGTTGCCCAAGGATGGCTACCCAAGAGGGGGGGGGGGGTGAATTGGGTTTCTAAAAAGTTTGGCCAATTTAAACTCTAATGCTAATATGTGCTTCTAATTAAAAGAAACTTGAATGCTTATGATGAGTGAGCAATGTGTAGCAGTAGAATTAAAAGCAACTAACTAATGTAAATATGTAAAGCAAATAAAGCAAAGACACAATCAAACACACAAGAATTTTATAGTGGTTCAGTGCAACCTCGCACCTACATTCACTCCCCAAGCTCTCCTTAGAAATTTCACTATAATTCTAGATTACAGTGAATTTGTTTTAACCCAGGATCACAAACAAATTCAATTGGTTTTGCCGGGCTCACCAACCACAACCCTACATCGATAGTTTTTTAGATTCACTATCAACCCAGTTGGTTTTATCCTAGGAGCACCAACCACAACCTTACACCAATTATTTTCTGGGTTCACTATCAACCTAGTTAGTTTTAACCTAGGAGCACCAATCATAACCTTTACACTATCCAATTTTTGGCTTAGACCAACCTACACCCCAAGTTTCTTTCCCCCAAAGAAACTTGTAAAGAAATAAAAATACAAATATAAATATTCAGCATAAGAATAAAAAATAAAAAGAAACTCTTTTGAAGCTTGATGGAGAGGCTGAAAGATGGCTCTTGAAGCTTAGTATTCTCTTTTTTGAAGGCTGAGAGGAAACTTGAATGAATGAGGATGATCACACTTTGAAGCTTGCTGAATTTGATGCACAAGGTCCTCGCTTTTCTCTTTTTTTTCTTTTGATATTCAATGAACCTCACTATTTTAATAATATCTACTTTCAATCGACTTAATTTTATTTTTCAAATATTTTTCTAGCCTTTTATACTCTTTGTGATGGCTGGAGAAGGAGTTTTGGTCATTGAAAGGGCTGAAATAGTTGTTGGAGTGAAAAACTAGCCGTTATAAAAAGTTGCAGAAACTAGCCATTACAATCATTATGTCAGCTTAGTTTTTGATTGGGTCGGCTCAGTCCTAACTGGGTCAACTCAGTCTCCTGATTCTTGAAAAAATTAACTTTTTGCACTTTCTCTCTTTTGCTTTCACTGAGACTAGGTCGGCTCAGTCTCAGACTAAGTCAGCCCAGTTTGCATGCCAAGCATGCCGAGCAGTCCATTTCGAAAGAGGATGACCTAGGGGTCATCCCTTGGATTGATCCTTTTGCTAATATTTGATTTTCTTCTAATTTATGCATCCAAAAATTATGAAATTACTTCTAAAAGATCAAAAATCTTCTAAGCTTATTCTTGAGGCTTTCAAAATAGATTTTCTCTAACTTTATAAAATTATGATTTTATCCTTCTTCAAGGATGTTTATCAATTCAATTTTCTTAAAGCTCTTGACTTGATGATTTTTGTGTGGATCTTTTCTTGGATTATTGTTTTAATTTAAATATCCGAAAAGACCTACATATATTCTTGAAATACATAATTAGTATTATTTAAACTCAATATTTTAAAATCATCAAAATTAATTAGTGAGTCAACAATCTCTCTCTTTTTGATGATGACAAAACTTTAGTATATGCACAAAAATAAAATAATGTGTTTCAACTAACTGGCTAGTATAAAATATGAAGTAAGAATATACACAAATATAAATACGTACTTTATAAAAATTTTAAATAATATTTTACATAATTTATATACTCATATCAAAATAATATTTTAATTCAAATTAATGAGTATTAAGATTTCAAGCAAGAAATTCATTAAGTTTCTTAAGTATTAATTTTTTAAGCATATACTCAATATACCTCTTCGCCTTTTTGATAACATCAAAAAGCTCATGGGAAAGAATAAGAAAAATCATCAAAATCAACATTAAGGCATTAAATTGAGAGATGTATCAAATTCAGAAAGTCAAATCAAATTAATCATCTCTCCTTTTGAATGATTATTTCTTTTTTTTCAAAAATTAGCATGAATTTAAATATTAAAGACTCTCCCCCCTCCTTTTTTTTTTGATTGAATATGATTTTTTAATCAAATTTTTAAAGATGTACTTTTAATCTTTAAGAGGAATAGAGCTTTTCATAAGATTTGACCATGAATTCAAGCATAATATGCACATCAATATTTATTCATTCCTTTTCTTAATGAAAATCCATCATTTAAATTTAAAAAAGACATGTATCGAGTAAATCAACAATAGTATCAAAGTAAATAAGAATTACTTTCTTCAAATTTATTTCTTGAGTAAAAATTAACTTTGATACAAATGATTTTATAAGGCATTTTTAAATTCTAGTTTAACTCTAATTAATTATCAAAAATGATTAGGCTATCAAATCATGTATATCAAAATATAAAACTAGCATATTAATGATATCACTTTAAGTAATTTTTAATTATTAAAGAATAATTTATTTGTCTCACACTACTTTAAATTTATAGTACTTTAAATCAAGTAAATCAAATTGAATAAACACATGAAAGCACAAATTGAAAAGACTATAAGGTATTTGATTTAAAATTTAAAATTAATACAATAAAGCTTAAAATAAGATAATTGATTGAGAATTTAAGATGATAAATTCACTAATATTTTTAATCAAATCAAATTAGAAAATATCTCTCCCCCTACTTTTCATACTAATAGCTAGATTGATTTATTTTTCAACCTTCTTCTTCCTCTTTATTTCAAAATAAGCATATTTTAAATTTAGATTATCAAATTGATATATATATATATATATTCATTTTTTAGCATTATCTCTCATTTTTCTTTTTTCAAAATTTGCATGCATAAGCTTTATAATTTTTGTTACTCTTTCTTTTTTTTTTCAAATTAAGCATATTTAATTGATACCACATTAATCTTTAATTAATATAAATTTATTTTTTAAGCTTATATTTTTAAATTTTATTGATACCAAGTTAGTAATCATTTTATCTTTGGTGTTTTCTCTCCTTACTTTTGCAAACAAAACTATTTTTAAATTAAATAAAATTTTAAAAGAGCAAGCATCAATTGAGTGAATTAAGTATTAAATTATGCATTTAATTCAAATAAACATAGCATTCACTCATTTTTTTTAAAAAAAATACTTTTTAGCTTCAAAAGATTTTTATATAATTAAAAAAAATTTTGTTACTCATAATCTCCAAACAATTTTAAAATTCTTTCAAGAAAAGTATGCCATGTAGATGTACTAATCTCTTAATTGATATCCATTTATTAATCAACTTTAGGCAAACCAGATTATAAAATTTGAATAAATTATAATCTTTTTGATTTAAGCTTAGATTTTTAAATCAATTTGATTGATTAAAGTAAATCATAGAATCTAAAAATCATGTTTTATCTTTGGTGTTTTCTATCTTAAATCCTATTATAATAGCAAGAATATTTACTTTTGAAAATCATGAAATTTGAAAGCAAAGCAACTATTCTTAAATGCCAAAAGATAAATTCAATAAAATATAAGACATATTATAAGCAAGGTCTAATCCCATCAATGGATTAAGTGATCATTCAGAGATTTATTAATTTTTTATGAAAATATATCTTAAGTTTCTTGCTATCGGCTTAGGATTCGAACCCTAGTATCAATCAATTTGAAGCAGTAAATATATCAATCTTATAATCATGTGTGACCAAGAAGGTACTGAAATATCTTTTTTTAGAATATAATTTATGCAAACCAGATTATATTGTTGGAACTCTGTTGCCTGGTAATCCATCCAATTTGGACTTAGATATTTTTTAGAGGATTAATTAGCAATTCAATTATTGATTAGCTCAATTTGATTGAGTGATGAGGATTCGATCAAGTCTGATTGAATTTGATCGATCAGATCATGAGATGATCTAATCGCTATGGAAGTTTTGATCCTGATTTGATCAGGATCTGGACCTAACTAATTTCTAATTTGATTAGAATTTTATTGGATTAGGATAAGCCTAATTTGGTTGGATTTAACCTGGTCTAATTAGATCTAGATTAATTAGTTTGGTTGAAATCAATTAGGACCAAGTCAAATGAAGTTTGAATTCAAACTCTCCCATGTGCCCACCATTTTTTGACTTTTACACTCTTGTTCCACGTCCAAAATTTTGTACATAACTTTTCTATCACCTAAAAGGTTTCTTCACCCCCTCTCTTATCTGCTTTTAATCTGGTTCAAGGGTTGGACTGGTTCAAAGTAAGTTGAGTTTTGAATTCAACTCAGTTTGTTGGAGGTTGGAACCAATCCAACCTTATCTGCTTCCCACACCCTCCCTTTAGTTTGTCAAATATTTTTTGGAGAAATAAAAATATACACACATAGAAGGAGAGTCTTATGTGTTAAATATATGGAAAGGGGCATTGGATAAGGATAAGAGGCTCACTTGATTTTTAAAATCAAGTGAATGGTTAAAACCTCCCAACCACTCGACCCTTATATCTTTCCATGCATTTTTATCATGGTATTCACATCAATAAATTATGAGAATTTTTTTGCATGCATAAGAAGGGATTAGCATTATGTGATAAAAATTTTAGAGTGATTAGGCTTTAGTTTTGGGTGAAAAAAATCTTAGAGTGGAGGTGAGTAGGGTCCTATAGCACTTTACTTTTCCCTCATGCCTCTCTTCTCTTCTGACTTTCACCTCTAAGGATACCCAATTTTTAGATATGATCTAACTAGGGTTTATATATTTAAAAGTTATATTTCTATAAAAACTTATTTCATGGAAAAACTCCACATAGAGAGGGCATGATAGGATTTTTAGTGTGTCAGGGTTTTTGGGCTGAGTGAAACCCTAGTTTTGGGAATCTGGGTTTGGGTGGAGAGATTGAGTGCTGTGAGCATCGAATCACTACCAAATTTGAAACACCTCTTTATCATCCTCCAATATTTATATTTTAATTTTTTAAAGTATTTAAAAAATCAAAAAGTATATGATCGATTGGATCGATCATAATTAACCATTGAAGGCCCCAGCAAGGAGCTAGCACTCTAATGGGGCTGATCGAGATCAGGAGCTTCATGTGGATCAACCATAGAGGCTGGATACATGTGCAGCTATGGTGTGATACTAGAGCATTATTCAATGGATTCAGATTGTGGTGATCAACTATCCACGAAAAGGTATTGTGTTTTGAACAGATAGATGTAGTAAAGAGTTTGCTGCATAGTTTTATTTTTAGATCAATATAAATGCATGCATATTATGTTTAGATCCTTAGTGTAGAGCTTAATATTCTGATATGATCAAAAATTAATTAATTAAATTAATTAATTTTTTATTATATTTTAGTTATTTTCAAAAAAAATTTTGAAAGTAGCACTGCAAACCCTGCACTGCATCCTTTAGTAACATCAAGAATATAGCTTTGCAAAATTAGATTTGAGATAAAGATATTCTTTTATTTTTGCTAAAAGATAAAGTTTTGAAGTGTAAGACAATGTTGTGTTGTTTGATAGAAATTGTAAAAGTTTTGATAGTTAAGTATTATATTTATCAATGAGTTTTAAAATTATAAGAATGTATCAAAATCAATTTATTTGGAGTAAGAATATATCTCAAACTTCTTTTTACTCCAAATAGTTTTCAAAAATAATTTAATAATCAAATCAAAAGCATATAGATCAAATAAAATCATCATATTAAGGCTCAAAATAAGATGACTTGAATTTTCAATCAAAGCTAGATAATACCACTCCCCTTATTTTTCAAATCAAGCATATTAAACATGAATTTAACTACTAAATTCAGATTTTCTAAATTTGAAAGATATTTTCAATTTTAAAGACTTTTTCAAATAATTGATTATTTCTTCTTTAATTATTTCTCTCCTTGTGTTTTATATTCAATGCCATAAATTGAGTTGTTTTGAAATTTTTTTTTTAAGTTGTCAACAAATGACCATGATATGTATATAAGTAAATATAATAAATGATCAAATTAATTAAAGGCAGAAATAAAATTGATGCTGAACATAAGAGTTTGATATTCATTGATTTCATAAAGGATGTTTTCAAAAGGATGTCTACAAGAATGACAAACATCAAGATGATCAAAATGTATGACATCTATAACTTACAAAAATGGATTACTAGGAGAGTACTAAAGTTCTAAGAAAATAAATCCTAGCATCCTAAGAAGAGTAGGTTGGTATATCTTTAAGAAGAAAGTTCAAGTTGACTAGATAGAGAGGGTAGTCTAGTATCTCCAAATAACTAATCTTATTCATGCATATACTCCCTTGCTAAAGTAATAGTTTGAATCAATCACATTGACTCCTTTCTGACCGATGATTGTGCCTCCATCAGATCTCATCTTATCTGCTGTGTCTGTGAAGTAAACTTTTGAATTTTTGCACAAACAAAAAGAATGATTCTGATGAAATTCCTATCGATAAATGTATGTTCTCATCCAATTACCAAATAATCAATCTGAGCTCTTTGAATGATTGATCTATGGAGGTAGAGCTACTTTTGTCTAAACTACTGGATCCTCAATTCTGACATCTATTATAGCATGAGTGTAGGTATGCAAAGTGGAATCTTCTAGAGAATATGATGCACGACTAATATGAAGAAGATCTTATTGGTCACAGTAGTCCCATTTCTACACTCAGCTGATTGGCATTGATATCCTTAATACCCTCGACATTATCTCAAACTAACATAATATTTAAATATATCACTACTTGATAATCCAAGGTACTCCTAGCATGCATCCAACATTATCAACATTCATCTCAATCTGCATCCATTTTATTTTGAAAATTAGACCTTCAACTCTTATTTTTATGCAACCATAAAATTCTCTTGCTGATCCAAGGTAGGAGGGCAAATTCAAGAAGTAGATAAATTTTTCAGCCCATTAATAAATATCCTTAGTGTCCGAGCTAATCTTACATCATTCCAATATAATATTGACACTTTCAAACTTCGGAGTCTAAATTTTCAACCCTAAACATTATGTTTCCAAAGAATTCTTGAATTGAGTTCAAATAGATCAAAAGAACATGGAATTTCTTAGCCCAATCTCTTAATTTTCTATACAATTAAAATTCTTTCTTGCTCTAGAAATTCAAGGATTATTTTGAAGCTCGGTCCTTCTTTCTTGTATGGGATAATGATTTGAAAAAAGTCCTAAATTTTTAAATTTCTACATGAAACTTTCTCTTTCTTTTCTTAAGAAATATCAAGCAATTATAGATTTAGAAAAGGTATATATTTTTGAATTTATTTCAAATGATATTATATCAAACATATAGCTGTGCAAAATCAGATTTGAAATAAAGATATTTTTCTTTTTTTACCAAAAGATAAATCAATCAAATACATGGCAAATAGTGTTGCTATTTGATACCAATTACTTAAAACTAAAGTCCTTTTTAAAAGTTTAGCTTTAATAATAAATGATAACTTTCTTGAAACATCTTGCTTGATATCAACTTCAAAGGATTCAAGACAACTATTTCTCAAATTCAATTTTCAAAATCATTCAATCAGAACAAAGTATGAATATTCATATATATAAAAAAAATTCTCTTTTAAGATAGGAAAAGGCAATCAAATCAATAATCAAGAAAGATATTCAAATCAATTTGAAAAATTCAAAAATTAATCAATTGAAAGGTTTCTGATGATCAAATAGGATAAGATCAAATCAAGGAGAAACTAGATGAAGGCTTTATGTGTTCAATTCAACTAGGGAGTTTTGAAATCCTTAAGGATTAACCTAAGATACAATTCAAATTAATACTTCAAGTACTTGATCTTGTATTAATTGAATATCTTATTTTCTAAGTACTTAAGTCATGCACTTTTTAGAAGAATCTCAATATCTAAGCATTTTATGTGGGAATATCAAAAATTAGTTTCTCTTATTGGTTTAGCAATTTAAACATTCATATCCAATAAGCATCTTTTAATTTAAATTTCATTAATTATAAAATTGATATGGGGAGACTTAAAATATTATGCTGAATTTTAAAATAAACTATTTCATCCATAGCATGATATATACAGGAGAGCATATTAACTTAGAAAACCAAAACATTCAAATCATTGCAAGCATCAAAATCAATCATACTTATCAAAATATGAAACAAATCATTCAAACTTTCAATTCATAGAGTATGATCATTATAAGCAATAATAAATCATCAAAGTCAATCAAACATACTCAATAATTATGCTAATTAATAATCAAAATATATTTACTAAATAATGATGGCATGATGTGAGAAAAGTTTAGATTTTACCAAAACATCATCACCCATCTAATTTCATTTTCAAGGCATCCATCAAAATATTTTTCTCTTTTTATTTCATTGGATCCTTGGTGTACCTGCAAAAATCACTTTTCTAGATTTTGGTACCCAAGCCATCTTGGGTCCATTGAGGTTAGAGCACATGGTTCCTTTTGGAACCCAAATTTGTTTAACTAAAGTATGATCAATTTTCTAAATATTATATTCAAAAATTTTATGACCTACTTTGTTGCATTTAAAGCAAACTATAAAATGATTTTCAGAATAAGCTTCGGTAAACATGTTATTATAAATTTTTATTTTCTTAAAGAATTATAGTCAATTCCAGCTTTATCGAAAATAGCTTTCTAATTGATTAAAACTGATTGAAGCTTTTGAGAGCCAATTGTAAACTTGTTAAGAATAGGCTTCAATCTTTCAATCTCTTTTTTTAGTTTTGAGTTCTTTTCCATAAGAGATTTTTCAAAATTTGAATGATTTTCTTTTTCTTTAGCAAATGAATTCTTTTCTTTCATGAAATCCTTTTTTTTTAATTAAGAGTTTATTCTTTTCTTCAACTAAAGATTTTTTGGATTTGAGAAGTTCTTCCTTTTCTTTAGCTAAAGCATTATTTTCTTTCAAAATACCTTCTTTTTCAATTAATAATTTACTCTTTTCATTAGCTAAGAGAAGATTTGACATTTTGAATTCTTTATTTTTCAGTCTTAATTTTTCAAAATCATCCATTAATTCATTAAAAGCTTCATATAATTCATCAAATATAAAGTCATAAGAATTTTCAGGATTTACCTCATTTGCATTAGCCATGAGGCAATGATTGGCAATACCTTTTTCTTCTTCCTCATTTTTCTTATCTATGCCTTGCTCCCCCTTAATCAAAACTTTCCTTTTCCTTCGTCTTTTCTTCTTCTTTTTCTTTCCATCCTCATGAGCCATGAGGCATAGATTGGGGTGAGCTTCCTTAACTTCTTGGGAGCTTGATGTTTCTATTTGATTTTCTCTCCCATAAGTCGTTTCTAATTTCTCCCATACATGTTTTATTGAAATACATAAAGAGACTACATTAAATATATTTAAATCCAAAGTGCAATAAAGTATATTCATGGCTTTAGCATTTAGTTGGATTGTTTCTTTATCAATGATCAATGCATTGTGTGTGGGGGCCATTGATAATAATATTCCATAAGTTATACTCATGTACTTATATGAATATTTTTATCCTAGCTTTTCAATAAGTATAATTTGAGCTATCAAATAGTGGAGATCGATCAATGAAATGGCCTTCATTAAATAGAGCTTCCATTTTGGGTTGCCAAGATCTTTTGCCTTTTGACCGCTTAACAAATAAATATTAGAGCACCTGCTCTGATACCACTTATTGCCTAAGGATGGTTACCCAAGAGAGGGGGGGGTGAATTGGGTTTCTAAAAAGAATTAGCCAATTTAAACTCTAATGCTAATATGTGCTTCTAATTAAAAGAAATTTGAATGCTTATGATGAGTGAGCAATGTGTAGCAGCGGAATTAAAAGTAATTAACTAATGCAAATATGTAAAGCAAATAAAACAAAGGCACAATCAAACACATAAAAAATTTATAGTGGTTTGGTGCAACCCCGCACCTACATCCATTCCCCAAGCTCTCCTTGGGAATTCTACTATAATCCTAGATTATAATATATTTGTTTTAACCCAGGATCACAAACAAACCCAATTGATTTTGCCAGGCTCACCAACCACAACCCTACACCAATAGTTTTTCGGATTCACTATCAATCCAGTTGATTTTATCCTAAGAGCACCAACCACAACCTTACACCGATAGTTTTTTGGATTCACTATCAATCCAGTTGGTTTTAACCTATGAGCACCAACCACAACCTTTACAGCATCCAATTATTGGCTTGGACCAACCTACACCCCAAGTTTCTTTCCTCCAAAGAAACTTATAAAGAAACAAAGATACAAATATAAAAATTCTGCATAAGAACAAAAAAATAAAAAGAAACTCTTTTGAAGCTTGATGGAGAGGCTGAAAGATGGCTCTTGAAGCTTAGTATTTTTTTCTTTGAAGGCTGAGAGGAAGCTTGAATGAATGAGGATGATCACACTTTGAAGCTCTCTAAATTTGATGCATAAGGTTCTCTCTTTTATCTCCTTTTCTTTTGATATTCAATGAACTTCATTATTTTAATGATATCTACTTTCAATCTACTAATCTTATTTTTCAAATATTTTTTTAGCCTTTTATACTCTTTGTGATGGCTGGAGAAGAAATTTTGGCCGTTGGAAGGGCTGAAATAGTCGTTGGAGGGAAAAGCTAGTCATTACAAAAAGCTGCAGAAACTAGCCATTACAATCACTGGGTCGGCTAAGTTTTTGATTGGATTGGCTCAATCCTAACTGGGTCAGCTCAGTTTATAGCTGGATCAGCTCAATCTTCAGATTTTTAAAAAAAATGGCTTTCTGTACTTTCTATCTTTTGCTTCCATTGAGATTAGATTGGCTCAGTCTCAGACTAGGTTGGCTCAGTTTGCATGCCAAGCATGTCGAGTAGTCCATTTCGAAAGAGGATGACCTAAGGGTCATCCCTTAGTTGATTCTTTTGCTAAAATTTGATTTTTTTTTAATTTATGCATCCAAAAATTATGGGACTATTTCCAAAAGATCAAAAATCTTCTAAGCTTATTCTTGAAGCTTCCAAAATAGATTTTCTCCAACTTTATAAAATTATAGAATGTTTATCAATTCAATTTCCTTGAAGCTCTTGACTTGGTGATTTTTATGTGAATCTTTTCTTAGATTAATTTCTTCAATTTGAATATCTAAAAAGACCTACATACATTCTTGAAATACATGATTTGTATTATTTATACTCAATATTTTAGAATCATCAAAATCAATCAGTAAGTCAACATATATGCCATAGGTTCATGGATGTTACGATGCAACTATTCGATCAATCCAAATGTCAGATACCATTGCTAGATGGTCACATCGATTGGTACAGAAAATTAGTTTTTATGCTACCAGCTTAGGATTCGAATCTATGGAATCACATATAATAGAAGTTTCTATCTAATTTGATGGATGATCAAGAGTTCTAATGGTCTGAAACTCTATGGTTAAGAGTTTCACTGGATTGGAACTCTATGACTAGGAGTCCCACTGGTCTAGCACTCTGTGGTCAAGAGTACCAATGGATTGAAACTCTATGACCAAGAGTCCCACTAGACTAGGATTCTAAGTCCTACTTATTTGGAACTCTACGATCAAGAGTTTCACTAGTCTGAGACTCTATAATCATGAGTTTTATTTATTTGGGATACTTCAATCAAGAGTCCTACTGGTTTGGAACTCTTCGATCAAGAGTTTCATGTAGATGGGACTCTATTGCCCAGACACCCATCCGATTGGGACTCTATGTTTGTTGGAGGATTAACTAACAATTAGATTGTCGATTAGCTTAACTTGATTAAGCGATGAGAATTCGATCACATCTAATTAAATTTGATTTGATTGGATTTGACCTGATCAAATCATAAGATGACCTAATCGCTATGGGAGATTCGACCCTAATGTGATCAGGATCGAAATCTAATTAATTCCTAATTTGATTAAAAATTTATTAAGTTGGGTTAAGCCTAATCTAATTGGGTTTATCCTTATTTAATTAGGTTTGGATGGATTGGTTTGGATGAAACCAATTTGGAAAAAGTCAAATGAGATTTGAATTTCAAATCCCTTTCTCCTTGCACCTTGACTTCTTTGACCCATGCCATCTCTCATGCAAACTTAGAATTTGCATGAGTGTCACCCACACCCAGATGGGTTTGTGCACCTCATTCTCTTCTCCCTTTGACCTGGTCCAAAAGTTGGACTAATTCAAATTGAAGTTGAATTTTGAATTCAACTTATTTTGTTAGAGGTTGTAACCAATCCAACCTTATCCACTTCCCACACCCCCCTTTGAGTTTTGTCGCATATTTTTTATGTGTTTTTATGTGTGGGCATGCAGAAGGAGAGTCCTTCTATGTGTCAATCACCTTGGGGTGGCGTTGGATGAGGATAGGTTTATGCTTGAATTTTGAATTCAAGCAATTAGTTTAAACAACCCTAACCTCCCTTTCTTATCCCCTCATGCACATTTCCCATGGAGTGTCACCCCATTTTAAAAGGGAGATTTTCCTGGTGTGCATAAGGGAGTAGAGGGTTTCCTAGAGAGAGAAACCAGTGAGTGGGGTGCATCCTTGGGCATGAGAAAAAAAATCCAAAAACAATCCTTGTGCCACTTATTTTCTTATCCAATGCAACTTTGAAATGGGTTTAAAGTGTGTGCATGGTTCCTAACTCAGAAAGAGTTTCTCAGTAGAGTGTGCATGAGGACTTCCTAGGCATAAGCTTCTCATGAGGGTGAGGTCTTTTGTGGACTTCCTAGGCATAAGCTTCTCATGAGGGTGAGGTCTTTTGTTTGTCACAAAAAAAAAAAACCTGAGAGTGGGACTCTAGGGTTTCAGGTGTGGGAGGTTCTAGGATTTCGACCTAGAGTTCAGATGGAGAGTTTAAGCACTGTGAGTGCCCGATCACCACCAAAATTCACACACCATCTCTTCATCCTCCAAAGTATATCTTTGAATTTTTTAAAGTATTTGGGAGATAGAAAAGATGATGGTCGATTGGATCGACCATGATCGGATCAACCAAGATTACCCATCGAAGGCCCCAACAAGGGGCTAGCACTCTTATGGAGCTAGTCGGGATAAGGAGCTCCATGTGGACTCACCGTAGAGACCGAGCAATTGTGTGACTATAGTGAGATGCAAGGGCTTCTTCCTACGATATCAGATTACGAAGATTATCTTTCCATGCACAGGTATTGTATTCTGAACATAAATTGATCGGTAAATATGATTTGCTGATCAAATGTATTAAATTTTTTAATTATATATCAGTATGTCTAGATCCTAGTATAGGATTATGATATGATCATAGCAATATTAGATTAATTTTTGCTTCCACTGCACACAAAATATTTGAAAATATTTTGAATTGCATGCTTTTAATCCTGCATGATTTCCATCAATGGTGTCCTAGCTAGACTTCCATAATAATCGTTATCAGAGTGAGTTGATATCCTAACAATTAGTATCAGAGCCAAGCAATACCAGTGCATGTGGTTGCCCAGATCATGACGATGTTAATCAAAATCAAAGAAAATGGAGAAGACGAGCACAACCAAGGTAGAGATCAATCAGTTCAATGGAAAGAGCAATTTCTCCTTATGGCAAGCATGGGTGAAGGACATGCTCATCCAACATGGATTAATCGATGCTCTCTTAAATGAAAAAAAGTTGGAC
Organism: Cocos nucifera; assembly: GCA_006176705.1. NCBI lineage: Eukaryota > Viridiplantae > Streptophyta > Magnoliopsida > Arecales > Arecaceae > Cocos > Cocos nucifera. The sequence goes on from QRFJ01003348.1 coordinate 162,288, forward strand.
ACCATAGGAGGAGAGGACCTGGAAGTGGCTACAGATGCAGATGGTAAGTACTATTCGCATGTGCCTGGTGAGACTTCTCCAACGGTGTTGTGGTCGAAGCTCGAGGAGTTATACATGGCGAAGTTTCTCACTAATACCTTCTTTCTTTAGAAGTATTTCTACCAACTACGAAGAACCAAGGGATAGTACATGCAGGAGCATCTCAACCACTTTTAGAAAATTTTCATCGATCTTCTCAGTGTAGGTGAGAAAGTTAAGGAGAATACCAGTGTGTTGGTCTTACTAGTGTCACTTCCCTCTTCATATAAGTCCTTAGTGACTGCTCTTCAAGTGGGGAAGAGCACCATCAAGATGGATTAGGTCACAGTGGCGATTCTCCAAAATAAGATTCTCAAGAGGAAGAACCCAGCTTCGAGCTCAGATAGTGGCAGCTCAGCTTTGATAGTTTTTGGAGGAATAGATGGAAGCAGATGACAAAGGATCATGAGGTGGGTGATCTAGGTCCAAGACAAGGGACTCCAACAAGATTAGATGCTACCGATGCGATGAGTTGGGACATCATTTCAGAGTTGCCCACAGCTTAGGAAATAGATGAGGGCTACTGCAGCGACCATTAGTAGCAAGTCAGAGATTGATATCCTGATGATATCTGATAAGATAGCTACTTTTCAGTAGTGAATTTTAGATTTTATATGCATATATCATGTTTATGAAGGAAATAAATCTAGGGTTTTAGGGTTATATTTTGAAACTTTTTCAAAATATACAATGAAAGAAATGAATTAATCATATTAATGCATGAATAATATAAGTAAAAGCCCTAGATCTAGGATCCGATCACATGATTTAAGCACATAATTAAATCAAAAATTAAAAGATTAGAAAAATACATGTTGATCACATCAACAACAAACTATACTAGATCATATCAGATCTTGAAATGAATTAAGGAGATCAAATCATCCTTATCTTTGCAAGTTAGACTCTCTAGCTCACTGATCTAGGGCTGAGGTTGCTGCTCCAAGCCGCACACATGTCCAGCCTTTATAGGATGTCTACACAAGCCCTTGATCTCTGATCAGAAGTCCAATGGCTGAAAATCAGCATAATATGCTAGTACTATGCTGATCCTTCTTCGATAGTCAATCTGGATCTTCCTTCTTCAAATCTTGGACTCTTCAACTTTTAGAAGGAAGAATACTTGTGAATTTGAGGCACCTCTTAAAAACTCACAAAAATATGGAGGAAAAGATCTAGAGGAAAATTCTAGAAGAAGACCCTTCTTCTTCCTTATTTCTCTCACCCAGATACTTGAGCTTGTGTCTTCTCAAAACCCCACACCCAAGGGTTTCCATGCCCAACATTTCCCATGCCCAAAAGCATCTCTCTTAGATGAATAAGCTCTAAAAAAATTAGACCCAAAGTCCTCTTTTAAAGAGTGTTAGGATAGAGTTCTTGTCTAAGTCAAATACCTAGCAAGGAATGTCCAAACGAGGCAAGACTTTGAGTGCCCAACTCTTGGCACCCTCTCCTTCTTTTCTACCATGGAAAACAAATATTTGGCACACAAAACTTCTCTATTTTCACCAAAAATTCTAGAGAAAAAATTGGGTTGTGGGCGGCACAAAAAAGGGAGGAGTTTTAGTTACTTAAAATTCTATCTCATAGAATTTGAAAACAACTCAAAATCCTTCTTTGACTTGGTCCACAAAGAGTTTCCATGTAAGAAAGAAGGGAGATGGCTTTGGGAGGTGTGTGGGCTTCTATTGGGCATGGAGAATTCATGCAAAACCAAAAGGGGGCATGAAAGGTGGCATGGAGGTTGTTATGGTGAAAGGAAAAAAGTCCTAGTCACACTAGGACTTCTAATTTGACTTGGTCCAAGAGTTCTTTGAACCAAATTAAATCAAAAATAATTTAATCTAATTAGAATAGGGCTTAGTCCAACTAAGAACCTAATTAAATTAGATTAAATTAAATTTAATTTTAATTTAATTTTTAATTAAATTAAAAATTGGATTAATATAAGTCCTAATTGAACTAGGACTAGTTCTTTCTTACAATTGGTTCATCCAATAAATAAATTAGACTTGATCCAATCAAGCCCAAACCAAATCTAATTAAATTATATTTAATTAGACTTAATCTCAATTTTTTAACTTAATCAAATTAAGCTAATTAGCAATTCAATTGCTAATCGATCCTCCTATAATATTTGCACTAAGTTAAACATCAATTGTATTAATTGTTTAATCCTAGAATGATTCTTAGTCATCGATTAACCATTTAATCAGATTGAGAGCTCTTATATATGTGATCCCATAGATTCGAACCTAAGTCAGTAGCATAGAAATAAATTTTTATATCAATCAAAGTGACCATCTAGCAGTGGTACCTGATGGCTTGATAGGTCGAATATGTTGAACAACATCCTTAGAACCCATATGGATATAATTTTCATATAATTCATCTCCTTGATCAAAATACTCGTAGGACATCTTAGAGTTTAACTATCAATCCTGATTCGGTCATCCACATTGTATTTTAAAATAGCAAATCCATCTCATAGATTATTCTAGCCAAGATTTTGCTAGATTAAAATACAATGATGCATTCTTCTCCAACTCTTGGAGTGGTCAATCCCATCTTGATCACTCACCGACTTCGTAAATACTTGACTGTACCAAAAAATCTTTCGTTACTGAATTAAAAATTTAATTAGTCTGGTACCAAAGCATAGTGAGTTGCTTGCAAGACACTATGGTGATCTCAGGTTTAAAGGACACTTATACCAATATCCCATCAGAGCAATTCTCAATAGTAGAATGCTCTGAAGTTGGTCACATTTAGTGATGATGTACCCTTACATCTTACTTATATGCCATACCAGTATCTCCACACTCCTTAGTTAAGAGGACAACCAACCTAAATGGCTTATAATGATCTATGCTCGATAAATATTGTCATCCTAATTAATAGCACATCATTTGATCGTGAATAATTTAAGGACTAATCGATAAATCCTCTCTTTATCGAAACTAAATAGTCTTAAGAACTTCATCACAACAATGAAGTTCATTAGAAGGTGTAGACTTTGTAATGAACATATCAAAATATTTATTTTATTCATTAATAAATTAATTATAATTACAAGATAGTTCAACCATTAATAAGCTAATGATTGACTTTAGGACACATTTCCCAACAACACCCACTATCTTAAAGTCATTCGGCATAGTATCTAATACCCATCTTCGACTTGTGGTCATCAAACTTCTTTATCACCAAGGCTTTAGTGAAGGGGTCGGCCAAATTATTCATTCCATCGATCTTCTGAAGGTCGACGTTATCTCAATTTATGATTTTTTGGATCAGGTGGTAGCAATGCAGTATGTGCTTCGTCCGTTGGTATACTTTAGGTTCTTTCGTCTGAGCAATGGCACCAATGCTGTCACAATACAGCAAGACTGGTCCATTATGGGAGGGTACTATTTTGAGCTCAGTGATGAATTTCCTCAGCCATATAGTATTTTCACAACATCTGATGCTGTGATGTACTCCACTTCATAAACAAAGTCTGCTATAGTATGCTGCTTGGAACTCTTCCAATAGATGGCTCCATCATTTAGGATAAAGATATAACTCGACATGCTTCTACTGTCATCATGATAAGATTGAACGTTAGAGTCAATAAATCCCATAAATTTTAGATCTGACTCACCGTAAATCAATCATTGATCCTTAGTATTTCTTAAATACTTAAGGATTTCATCACTTTCTAGTGGTTCTCTCCTGGATCAGATTGGTATCTACTCACTACTCCTAGCGAGTATACCACATCTGATCTTGTATATATCATGGAGTATATGATAGATCCCACTTTCGAAGCATATGAAACTCTACTCATATGCTCTCTCTTTAGGAGTTGTTGGACAATCTTTCTTAGAGAGAGAAATTTCATGGCCTATCCGAAGATAGTCCTTTTTGGCATTCTCCATATTGAACATCTTCAGCATAGTTTCTATGTACATAGACTGGGATGTTAGATATATATGCCTTAGAAGCCAGAATTAGCTGAAACTCATAATACACTTCTAAGGGCAAAATTATAATTTTGACTATAATCAATAAAATGGATTATTTTCTATCACATATGAGTATTTAGTGTCTGTGATACATCCTTTGAGTTAATGGTAATGATAATTCATATTTTCAAGAGTTGAAAATTTAAGACATGAATAATCATTATTAACTCATAAAATGCTCCCGACCATAGGATCATCATGAGGATGGTGATTGATCCGAAAGGTTGGTGTACAATCGCTTCTCTTTAGTAGATGAGTCTTGAGTCTACGGTGTGGAGACATCGGAGCGAGAGTATAGATACTCGTTAGAGAATGAGGGCACTGAGCGTGACCACCTCGAGTAGTCATTAGGAAGTCTACCTTCTCGTCAATGACTGACTCGATGCTGCAGTGGTGTGTCTGGTTCTTTGACCTGAGGTGCATCGGCAGTTCACCTTGAGGGTGTTATAGTTTGACTACACCATAACTCGGTCTCCTAGCCATTCGAAATCCTGAGGTGTATGTTGGCTATAGCATGTTCATTGTAGGAACTAGATTGCATCAAGATGGAATATATCTACCTCGGTGGTAGAGGAGCAGCCCTATGATGATCATGAGAATCAAGTCCAGAAGCCCATGGCCATGGCAGAGTGAAATAATAGAAAGAGTTTCTATTTAGATTTTCACATCGGACTTGAATCGAATGATTACATCATATGACAGAAACTAGGGTTTGACGAGTTCACCTTAACCCTAATCTGATCGGGGCTCAAGATAGAAGAACTTAATCACACAGGTAGCTGCACCAAGAGGTTCGCATTCAGCTCTGATGGGTTGCCACCATATACTGCTAGGTGTCACTGGTGGATTTTGGGAGCAATTAGAATGATTTAGATGATCGATCATTCTAGCTGTTCGAATTAGAAGAGTTCTGATCCATCGAAAGAAGTTTCAACGATATCGATGATAGAGATCATGACATATCCCATTACCATACAGAACTGAACCTAACTGGATCACACAAACAAGGGTTTGAATCTGGTGATCACTAATTAAACTGATCTAGTTCAATTGATCTAAATGAGATTCAATTAAGTTCAAAAAAATCGTGCTAGCACTTGATTGAACCTAACGTTCTTCTTTTACTATCATAAATAGTTATCCTGACTAAGCTAAAGGAGTTTGTGCTCGATCAGAGGCCTTCACTTGGTCTGACTAGAGCCTGTCTAGGTCAAAAAAGGGTTATCTTATTTTGTAAGACAATACCTACCATTTTTGGTCACCTACCATTTCTCATCCTTTGACTTTGGTCAAAAGTTGATCTTTGACTGATCAAATGTTGACCATTGACACTTTGACTTCTGTCCACGTGTCACGCACCTATTAGAGAGCTGGTGGGGGCTTGTCCCCCTACTAGAATGCACGCCAAGGATGGCGTGCGCCAAAGTTTGAGGCGCCTAAGAGTTCCTATTGGATAGGGACTCCATCTCCTTTTTGGATTCCAATTTGACTACTCCTAAGAATCAACTCTGACTGGTCTTAGGCACCATCTAAGGATGAATCTAAGAAACTCTATTTTCACCAATCAGATTTAGATCTGATTTCACAAAAGGTTGTGATTGGTTGGGATGAAGAGGAGTTGGATCACGCATAGTCGATAAATAAGAACCTATGCCCAACTCAAAAATACATAACAATTCCCATGCCCCAAGGCTGCCTCTCTCCTCCTCCTCCATACCAAGTCCATCATCTCCCTCTCCTCTCCATGCCCAAAGTAGTTTGGGATCTTAGTTGGTGCAATCTAGGTGAGAGAAAGGCGACAGAAAGCTAGAAGGCTGTGCTACTGCAAAGGATAATTGCTGATCTTTAAAAGCTATTTTGAAGATCTAATTTTTGGAGACGTGATAGAGAAGAAGAGGATCTCTAGATCCAACTTGAGTGGATACCAGTAGAGGCCAGGCACTTGCGTGGCAAGATCCAGAACCTTTCGCTGCTTATAGGATCATCAACGGGTAGTAGGATTACCCTACATCAAGATAAATTAAATATGATTTAATTTATCTATATTTTATTTTTATTATTAAAATAATAAAAATTAAATCTAAAATATCTCAAATTTAATTTAGATCAAAAAAAAAAAAAAAAAAATATATCTCTTGATCTGATCAGATCTGAACGAACCTGATCCAAGAAATCAGGATTTTCCTTCAACTGGTATCAGAGCCAAGGTTCTAAAGTATTTAAATCTAATTTTAAATTTATTTTAATTAGAAAATAAGTAATTTTAGATGTCACATGAGATGTGATCAGATCTAAAATTAGAAAAAATTAAAATTAAATGATTTGGATCAAAGATTAAAAAATATGCATGACTAGTTCTAAAATAGAATAGTTCTATAGAATAGTCTTGCATGTTTGCAATTTAATTTGATTAAATCATATTTTAAATCTATTTATTTACTATTTTTTGATATTATAATTATTATAATAACATCTAAAAAATAGTAAATAAAAATTATTTAATTTTAAACATCATATGAGATATGATTGATGCATGTCTAGACTAGTTGTAGAATAGTTCTACATAGTTATCTAGATTAAAGTTTATTTTGATAAGATCAATTTAAATCTAATTTTTTAGATTATTATGAGATAATTTATATCTAAAAATATGCATGATTTGATACATGAGATGTATGCAAAATATGCCATGATTAGATCTAATTTGTATATGAAATATATGATATAGATCTAAAACTATTTTGTAGTATTACATGTTCCTGATTAAGGCGTTCCTCTTGACCGTCCGATCATAAAAAAGAAGAAGGGTTTAAAGGCCCTCTCCTCCCATTCGATGGGGTGTTCTTATGACGTGTAGGGGTGCTACGCATTCGTCCTTAATCAGAAACCCAAAACTTACTTTCTGCAAAATCCTAGATCCTAAAATCCTAGGATTTATTGTACATATTTTATTTATGAATCCTACTTAATTAAGAATTAAGATTATAAAATATTAATTAGATCTAAAATTAAGAATTTTAGATCTAAGACATATTCATAATACTGGGTTCGGACTTGTGTAGCTCAATTAGGTCTAAGTGGTTGATCAAACCAAATCAAAAGTTGGTTAGATGGGATCAACAATGCTTAAATTGACCAGCCTAATAGGATTAAGTCTGGGTCAAGATCGAGTCACGATCAAGCAAGACCTAATTAGGCTCAGAGGTTAGAGTCTGGATTATAGGCTAACCCAATTGGTTCTGGCTTAATAATTTGGTGTCTAAGGTAAGTTTGGCACATACGACCGACTGATATTTAATTGGGAGCTACTCGGCCTGAATGCATTCTTCTATGAGTTAACGGCATATCCCTTCCATTGGTCTCGCTTACCTGGCCATATCTGTTGACTCAGTTCTGATTTGAGGTGATCAATAATTTAAGCTAACCCATGCCACTAGGTTAGTCATAATTGTTATGACTATGACAAGTCTAGTTTAATGAGATCTAAATCAATTCTCCCTAAGAAAAGATTAAGTTTGAGATCTTCCACTATTATAGATGTGCAGGCCCTTCCCGAGGTTGATGTGGCTCAGTTGCACCGAAAAGATGCAACCATGTCTATTAGGCATTGGATGCTATGGACTGGAGGATGAGTTGGACTCAATATTCTAGATATGGTGAGAGACTTAATTAGAAATTCAGTCTGTGCAAATGGTGGGTCTGACTTAACTAAGAAGTGGATCAATATTTTAGATACGGTGAGATTCATGAATAGAGATCAAGTTTGGGTGCACCATGATTAGAGAATCATTGAACAAGAGTTGTTCACTCATTGGCTAACCCATCACCAATAACTGTTAGGTGAGGTGATGAGTCAGTTGGTGAGACCGCACCATCCACTAGAAATCATTAATCATAGAAATTTTTGCATCTCTACAGAGGGAGTGTAGGGATCCGAGAAAATAGTGGGAGCTAATTTGTTTAAAAATAAAATTTCTAAATAAATTGGTCAAGTCATAATTACAGTATCTAACTAGAATCTTTGACTCTTTATAGGAAAATATCTGCGTCCAACCCATTAGCACGTATCCTGGACACACATAGACTAACCAAATCCAATTATAAAGATTGGGTCAGGAACTACAAAATTATTTTGAATTTCGAGAAGTTAACCCATGTATTGGACCAGGACCCTTCCATCTTACCAGCCCATCCATCCGCTGAACAGAGAACATCTCTGAAAAAATGGATAGACGAAGATAATAAGGCCAAATATTACATGTTGGGCTCGATGTCTGATGAGCTCCAGCACTAATATGAAGATATCGGGACTGCTGACCAAATATTGGCCCACCTGCAAGAGATGTTTGGTGAACAGAGTCGCGCAGCCAAGTATCAAGTCACGAAATGACTTTTTAAAACTAAGATGCATGATGCGCAGTTAGTCCAAGATCACTGTCTGATGATGATCAAGGACTTGAAAGAGCTTGAGAAGCTCGGTGTGAAGTTAGACTTGGATCTGCAGAACGATATTATTCTGCAATCCTTGACTGATGCATATGGGCAATTCATCATGAATTACCACATGCATAAACATCAAAATTTCTTGGCCGAATTAATGAACATGCTGGTCACCGCTGAGCTTTCTATGAAAGGTTCTAAAGGCTTAGTTCTTGCTATGGAATAGACTTCTTTCAAAAGAAAGTCTTCTGGAAAGAAAAAGAAGTCTGCAAAAAAGCAGAAGGTGGAAAGAGAAAAGAAGAAGAAGGCAGAGCTGAAGATGAAAGCCACTGCCAAAAAAAAGTATTTTCATTGCAACAGTGATGGCCACTGGAAGCGGAACTGCCCTACTTACCTAGCCACCCTAAAGAACAAGAAGGAAGGTCCTTCTAGAGGTATGCTCGTTATTGAGTCTAACCTTACGATTTCTTCTGCATCCAGTTGGATGCTTGACTCTGGTTCTAGTGCTCATCCATGCACTTCCATGCAAGGTCTTAAGGATAGCAGTAGGCTGAGGGATAGAGACATGATCCTACGTGTCAGTAATAGAGCAAGAGTTGCTACAGTGGTGGTGGCAACATACCCTCTTCGATTACCATCTGATTTAGACTTAGTTTTGAAAGACTGTTATTATGTGCCTACAGCTAGCAGAAATTTGATTTCTTTTCATGCTTAGCACTAGAAGGCTATGTGATTACCTTCTTTAAGGACCATTGTAACATTCTTTATAAAAGAAATAAAATTGCAAATGGTTTTCTTATTAACGGTCTTTATCAGCTACATATTGATGTACCTATTCTAACTATCGAGCAAAACATGAATGCCAAACGACCTAGGGATAGTCCAAATGATAGATATCTATGGCACCTGAGATTAGGTCATATAGCAGAAGATAGGATCAACAAATTGAAGAAAAATGGGCTATTGAGTCTATTGACTTTCGAGTCATATCCAACTTATGAATCTTATCTTCAAGGCAAAATGACTAAACTCCCTTTTGTAGGACATGGGGAAAGGGCCACAAATCTTCTTGCCCTAGTACATAGTGATGTGTGCGGCCCATTTGATGTGCCAGCTAGAGACAATTTTATCTACTTCATTATCTTTACCGATGATCTATCTAGATATGGGTATGTGTATCTTATGAGACACAAGTCTGAAGCTTTTAAAAAGTTCAAAAAATTCAGACATGAAGTAGAAAAACAAACTGAAAAACTCATTAAAGTTCGTCGATTAAATCGAGGAGGCGAATACCTTAGCCAAAAATTCCTAGACTATTTCAAAAAAAATGGCATAGTCTCTCAATGGACTCCACCAAGAACACCTCAACTCAATGGGGTTTCAGAATGGAGAAATCGGACTCTATTGGATATGGTCCGATCCATGATGAGCTTCACAGACCTTCCTAATTTTCTTTAGGAACATTCATTGTTAACTTTAATTTATCTACTGAATAGCATTTTCTCTAAAACCGTTCCTACCACACCATATGAGATATGGCACAGTAAGAAATCAAGTCTGAGTCATCTCAGAATTTAGAGTTGTCCGGCTCATGTCAAAAGACAACAAGCAGACAAGTTAGAGTTTAGGTCCTTTAGAGCTCGATTCATAGGATATCTAAAGAGTCATTAGGATACTATTTCTACATTCCAGAAGACCATAATGTGATTATGAGTCGACATGCCATCTTTCTTGAAAAATAGTTTATTCAAGATAGCGGCATTGGAAAGCAGATTAAGCTTGATGAGAAAGTCTCATAAGTACAATGAGCTAAGGACCAATTGGAACCAAATCAGGTTGAGCTAATAAGAATACTACCTTCTCCATCTCATAGATCGGAAAGAATTTTTCATCCCTCTGAAAGATATTTGGGTATTATTTCAGAGAAAGTAGAGAAAATGTTCCTCGTAAGTAATGGTGCTCATGATGATGACCCCAAAACCTACAACGAGGCGATATCAGATATCGACTCTGAGAAATGGCTAGAGGCAATGTAGTCAAAAATTGACTCGATGCACTCAAACCAAGTCCGGACCTTGGTAGATCCATCAGAAGGTATAGTACCTATTGGGTGTAAATGGATCTTCAAGAGAAAGATTGGTGCAGATGGGAATGTGGAGACATTCAAGGCTAGACTAGTGGCAAAAGGTTATAGTCAATGTGAAGGCATTGACTATCAGGATACCTTTTCCCCAGTGGCTATGCTAAAATCCATCCGCACATTGCTTGCCATTGCAGCCTATTTCGATTATGAAATATGGCAAATGGATGTGAAAATGGCATTCCTAAATGGATATCTTGAGGAAGATATCTATATGGAACAGACCGCTAGGTTTCACATCCAGTGATACTGATCACAAGGTTTGCAAGCTGCAAAGATCCATATATGGACTTAAGCAAGCATCTTGGAGCTGGAACACTCATTTCAATGATGTGATCAAAATGTTTGGTTTCATCAAAAATGAAGAGAAATCATATGTCTTCAAAAAGGTCAGTGGGAGCACTGTTGTCTTCCTCGTATTGTACGTGGATGACATCCTCCTTATTGGGAATGATATTCCCATGATGACGACAGTCAAAATATGGTTGTCCAAGGAATTCTCCATGAAAGACCTAGGTGAAGCATCCTTTATTCTAGGAATTAAGGTCTATAGGGATAGACCGAATAGGATGCTAGGACTTTCACAGAAGATGTACATAGAGAAGTACTAAAGAGGTTTAGTATGGAAAACTCTAAGAGGGATTAATACCCTTCAGACATGGTATTCATCTTTCCAAGAAGATGTGCCCTAGCACACCTGAGGAAATAGAACGCATGAGCAAGATCCCTTATGCTTCTGCAATAGGGAGCCTCATGTATGCCATGCTATGTACACGACCTGATATAGCCCATGCTGTGAGTGTCACAAGCAGATATCAGTCAAATCCAGGTGAAGAACACTGGACTTCTGTGAAATGTATCCTTAAGTACTTGAGAAGAACTAAGGATATGATGTTGGTCTTTGGTAATGGAGAACTCCAAGTCCAGGGATACACAGACTCGGATTTCATGTCCGATATAGATGATCGAAAGTCGACATCTGAGGAGTCTATTTGTGTGCAATGGTGGTGCTGTTAGCTGGAAGAGTTTCAAGCAAATCATGATAGCAGATTCCACCATGGAAGCAGAATATATCACTGCATCAGAGGCTGCGAAGGAAGCATTCTGGTACAAAAAGTTTGCTACAGAAATCAAAGTAATGCCATCAGATGCCATTCCTCTATACTGCGACAACAATGGCGCCATAGCCCTTGCTAAGGAGCCGAGGTCTCACCAAAAATCCAAGCACATTGAGCGGCGATACCATCTCATCCGCGATTACCTCGAGAAGGGTTACGTCGAGGTCAAGAGAGTCAACTCCACAGATAATGTGGCAGACCCACTTACAAAGCCGTTGGGACAACAAAAGATCGAAGCCCACCTTAAGAAGATGGGACTTAGACTTGTAGCCAATTGGCTTTAGGACAAGTGGAAGATTGTTAGATATATGTGCCCTAGAAGCCAGAATTGGCTGACACTTGTAATACACTTCTAGGGGCAAAATTATAATTTTGACTATAATCAATAAAATGGGTTATTTTCTATCACATATGAGTATTTAGTGTCTGTGATACATCCTTTGAGTTAATGGTAATGATAATTCATATTTTCAAGAGTTGAAAATTTAAGACATGAATAATCATTATTAACTCATAAAATGCTTCCGACCATAGGATCATCACGAGGATGGTGATTGATCCGAAAGGTTGGTGTACAATCGCTTCTCTTTAGTAGATGAGTCTTGAGTCTACGGTGTGGAGACATCGGAAGCGAGAGTACAGGTACTCGTTAGAGAATGAGGGCACTGAGCGTGACCACCTCGAGTAGTCATTAGGAAGTCTACCTTCTCGTCAATGACTGACTCGATGCTATAGTGGTGTGTCTGGTTCTTTGACCTGAGGTGCATCGGCAGTTCACCTTGAGGGTGTTATAGTTTGACTACAGTATAACTCGGTCTCCTAGCCATTCGAAATCCTGAGGTGTATGTTGGCTATAGCATGTTCATTGTAGGAACTGGATTGCATCAAGATGGAATATATCTACCTCGGTGGTAGAGGAGCAGGCCCTATGATGATCATGAGAATCAAGTTCAGAAGCTCATGGCCATGGCAGAGTGAAATAATAGAAAGAGTTTCTATTTAGATTTTCACATCAAACTTGAATCGAATGATTACATCATATGACAGAACTAGGGTTTGACGAGTTCACCTTAACCCTAATCTGATCAGGGCTCAAGATAGAAGAATTTAATCACACAGGTAGCTGCATAAGAGGTTCGCATTCAGTTCTGATGAGTTGCCACCATATATTGCTAGGTGTCACTAATGGATTTTGGGAGCAATTAGAATGATTTAGATGATCGATCATTCTAGCTGTTTGAATTAGAAGAGTTCTGATCCATCGAAAGAAGTTTCGATGATATCGATGATAGAGATCATGACATATCCCATTACCATACAGAACTGAACCTAACTGGATCACACAAACAAGGGTTTGAATCTGGTGATCATCAATTGAACTGATCTAGTTCAATTGATCTGAATGAGATTCAATTAGGTTCAAAGAAATTGTGCTAGCACTCGATTGAACCTAATGTTCTTCTTTTACTATCATAAATAGTTGTCCTGACTGAGCCAAAGGAGTTTGTGCTCGATCAAAGGCCTTCACTTGGTCTGACTGAAGCCTGTCCAGGTCAGAAAAGGGTTGTCCTATTTTATAAGACAATACCTGCCATTTTTGGTCACCTGCCATTTCTCGTCCTTTGACTTTGATCAAAATTTAACCTTTGACTGATCAAATGTTGACTATTAACACTTTGACTTCTGTCCATGTGTCACGCACCTATTGGAGAGCTGGTGGGGGCATGTCCTTTTGCTAGAACTTGGCAAGGAGGAGGGCACATGCACCTATTGGGGGCTTGTCACCCTCAAACCTGGCAAGGTTTGAAGCACCCAGGAGTCCTTATTGGACAGGGACTGCATCTCCTTTTTGGATTTCGATTAGACTCCTTCTAAGAACCAACTTTGATTGGTCTTAGGCGCCATCTAAGGATGAATCCAAGGGACTCTATTCCCACCAATCAGATTTAGATCTGATTTCACAAAAGATTATGATTGGTTGGGATGAAGAGGAGCTGGATCATGCATAGTCTATAAATAAGACCCTGCGCCTAACTCAAAAATACATAACAATTCCCACGCCCCAAGGCTGCCTCTCTCCTCCTCCATGCCAAGTCCATCATCTCCCTCTCCTCTCCATGCCCAAAGTAGTTTGGGTTCTTAGTTGGTGCAATCTAGGTGAGAGAAAGGTGACAGAAAGCTAGAAGGCTGCGCTGCTACAAAGGACAACTGCTGATCTTCAAAAGTTATTTTGAAGATCCTCCAAATCAGATTCAGATTTGATTTTTGGAGATGTGATAGAGAAGAAGAGGATCTCCAGATCCAACCTGAGTGGATACCGATAGAGGCCAGACACTTACATGGCTAGATCCAGAACCTTACGCTACGTATAGGATCATCAATGGGTAATAGGATTACCCTACATCAAGATAAATTAAATATGATTTAATTTATCTATATTTTATTTTTATTATTAAAATAATAAAAATTAGATCTGAAATATCCTAGATTTGATTTGGATTAAAGAAAAAAAAATTTAAAATATATCTTTTGATCTGATCAGATCTGAACGAACTTAATCCAAAAAATTAGGATTTTCCTTCATGGGATAACCCAAGCATCCTCTTAGATCTATCCCTATAGATCTTCATTCCTCGAATATAGGATGCTTCATCCAAGTCCTTAATGGAGAACTGAGATAACAACCAAACTTTTATTTCTTGCAGTATGGGGATGTCATTCTCGATTAAGAGAATATCATCCAAGTACAAAATAAGAAATATCACTGCTAGATCATTTGTTCATTTATAAATGCAGAGCTCTTCTCCGTTCTTAATGAAGCCATATGTTTTGATTATCTTATCAAAATGCATGTTCCAACTATGAGATGCTTGCTTCAATCCATAAATGGATCTCTAAAGCTTATACACCTTGGACTCATCTGTGGATTTGAATCCCTCAGGTTGTATCATATATACCTCTTTGGTTAGCTCTTCATTCAGAAAAATTATCTTCACATCCATCTATCAGATCTCATAATCTAGATGGACAGCTATCGCAAGTATTATCTGAATAGATTTGAGCATTGCTATAAGAAGAACGTCTCATCATAGTCAATACCATAATATTGACAATATCCCTTAGCAACCAAATAGGATTTATAGGTCTCCATCTTTTAATCTGTGCCCCTCTTTCTTTTGAAGATCCATTTACACCCAATGGATTTAACCCCTTTGGGTGGGTCAACCAATGTCCACACATCATTAACCTTCATGGTCTCCATCTTGGATTTCATGGCCTCAAGCCATTTCTCAGAATCAGATCTCTGCATTGCATCCATATAGGTGATCGGATCCTCATCATTCTCATTGAGTTCAATAGAATCACCATCCCGGATCAAAAAACTATAGTATCTATCCGACTGACGTGGTACTCTACCGGATTGCCTTAATGGTGCATGTACATTAGGCTCTAAATTTGATCTAATCAAATCCAATTCAGGTTCAGGTACAGGTGTCAATCTTTCTACTTATTGAATTTCATCAAGTTCAATCTTAGAGGCAACGGTTCCTTCACCAAGAAACTTTTTTTCTAAAAAGATTGCCTTAAGGTTGACAAATACTTTTTATTCATCAGCATGGTAGAAAATATATCCTTTGATCTCTTTTGGGTATCCTCAATGAATGTGTACTTGTCAAACCTAGGTATAAGTTTATCTGTGATTAATCATTTTACATAAGTCGGGCACCCCTAGATCCCAAGGTGTGAGAGTGTTGGCTTACGTCCTGTCCATATCTCATATGGAGTTTTAATTACAAACTTACTTGGAATCCTATTTAACAAATAGCAAGCTGATTTGAGTGCATATCTCTAAAAGGATATCAACAAGCTAGCAAAATCCATCATGAATCGGACCATGTCTAACAGAGTCTGATTCTTCCTTTCAAACACACTATTATGTTGTGGTGTTCCTAGAGAAATCCATGGAAGACAAACTCATTCTTTCCTAGATATGTGAAAAATTAACCAGAAAGGTATTCCCCTCCTCGGTCAGACCGAAGTTTTAATACTCTTCCTAGTTTATTTTTCTACTTCACTTCAAAATTATTTGAACATTTCAAATGAATCCAACTTATGTTTCATCAGATAGATATATCCATACCTAGACAGATCATCTATGAAAATAATGAAGTAGAGATATCCATATCTAGCACTAGTACTCATAGGTCCGCATACATCAGTATGTATTAGACCTAAGAGCTCAGTAATTCTCTCATCTTTTTTAGTAAAAGATGACTTGGTTATTTTTTCAAGAAGACAAGATTCATAGATTGAAAGTGATTCATAATCATAAACTTCAAGGATTCTCTCTTGAGTCAACCTATTTATCCTATTCTTGTTGATGTGACCTAGCCTACAATGCCATAAGTAGATATCAGACACATTATCTAATCTAGAGTGCTTTCTAGTGGAATAGACTACATTAATAGATTTTGGTAGCATGTATACACCATTATTCAAATATCCAGAGAATATAATAACACCATTCATAATGACATTACAAATTTTTTTTAATAAAATTTTATAATTAATTTTGGCCAAAAAGCCTACAGAAATGACATTCAAAAAGAAACTAAGACAAAAGTAACAATCACTAAGAATAATAGTATGAGACTAAAATACAAGTTTTAAGATTTTTAATGCTAGAACTAGAACTGGTGTTCTATCTTCAATGTTTAGGAACCTCTCACCTTACTTGAATCTCCTACTGACCTGCAACCACTGCAATGAATTGCAAATATGGTAAAGACTATCGGTATCTAATATCTAGTCAGTAATATCATAAATAGAGAAATTGCAAGGAGTTATCATATAAATACCTTGTCCAGCAATAGTTTGCTTCTTTCTCGACCTATTTGAATCCAAGGAGGCAATATACTATGGATAGTTCCTCTTCCAGTACTCCTACTTCTTGTAGAAGAAGCATTCAACATGACTCTTATTAGGCTTAATCTTCTTGGTCTAGCCCTGCACAAATGTCCCAGCTTATGCTTGCACCTTCTTGGATTTTTTCTTCTTGTTCTTCTTTTCTTTCTTAAATGGTCGAGAGCCAGAAGATGAACCTCTTCATCGACTCCTTGTGGAGCTGGTGATCCTTCTCAAAGTTATGAAATAATTCTAGTAACCTGTGGTAGTTTACTTCAGGCTTTATCGTTCTATAATGAATGAGAAATGGGAGATAAGACTTGAGCAACAAGTTCAGTATTGCATCTTTTTTCAGTTGCTCATGCAAGAAAAAGCTGAGCTTGCTCAAATGCTCTATCAGCTCGATCTTATACAGTACATGATCAGTGACTAAAGCTCCATCTCTCATCTTGGCATTGAAAATGGCACAACTAGTCTTGTATCTTTCAACATCATCGAGTGTGCCAAAAGACTCCTTCACCACTTGAAGCATATCTTTTGGCTGAGCTATCTCAAACCTACGACTGAACTCATCGCTTATAGCTACTAGCATAATATAGTGTACCATGGTTCGATCACTAAGCCACTTTTGGTAAGTATCTCTAACTGACCCATGTGTATTTGTAGTTGAGTCCTCAGGTGCTGGATCTGTCAATACGTACAAGATTCATTCATGCTTAAAGACAATCTTCAACTTATGATACCAGCTATTGAAGTTGGGTCCCACCAGCTTATCATTGTCTAACAATGATCGAAATAAAAATAAAGTGGCCATATCTGCACAAAGAAAAAACAAAATCTAATTAGTAATTGATTCATTAAACCTAAAGATTTGAACTTTAATCAAAAGGTTCTCCCACTATTTTATTTGAATAGGTAGCCTCTATCTCTAATTCGATGAATTATCCTAACTCTTTAGTGGGTACTAGAATCTACATAGACTGCATATAAGCCCAACTTTGGTTGATCAACTCATGTACATCTAAGGATAAGTTCATCATAAATTATTTTTCTAAATAATTTTTAGTAATTTAATTTTGTTCCAGTCCCTAATCAGTAGGCTTTGGCCTCCATTGAAAAGGTCCAATTATGTCCAACTATTAACATGACCATACTTGGTCCATCTAACCAATAAATGATTAAGTCCAACTTTGGTTGGTCAACCTAACCACCATTTAGAAAGACACAGTCAAGAAGTCATATTATGAATGATAATTTTACTAGCCAATAAGCACCGGACCTTTGGACCTCCAATGATTACCCAACTAATGGACTCATTATCATCTACTTAATGGTAGGCTATGATCTAGTTATCACCATAACTATTTCATTTTTAAGAATATAATAATTTTAGAGGATTTAAATAATTTGATTTAAAGAAGAAAGAAGGTCAGATGAACCAGCTTGTTATGATCCTCCTACTGGCTTCACCAAGTCAAATTAAGAGAGATCATTAATAGGCTGATCTAGGACCACCTAAATCAGTCACACTGATTTACCTAGCTGACATGGGTCAGCTTTTGTTAAGTGATCTAATCAAAATATAATTTCACCAAGAAGGTCAGGTAAGTAAGATCGATGGGAGGATCTACCAAAGCTTACCTTAGATACCATCAGAAATGGTCAGATAAGCGAGCTGCCAATTAAAAACCATCAGTCTGAATTACCAGACATACCTTAGACACCAACTAGTTAATTAGTTTTGATTGATCAACCTCACAATTCATGCTAGACTGCATAGCGAAGAATCAAGTCTATCTTGGTTTTTGTTAAAGACGTGGACTTGACCAACTATAATTATTGTAATTGATTTAGAGAATCTTTGACCTAATTTAAGATAACTATTGATTAGATTTAGTCAATTCTCTAATTAAGTCCATCTTTAATCTAACCTTAGGTCAACCTAATTAATGGACCTAATTCCTACTAATCCATTAATCCATTATGTTATGATTTATGTCTTAGGAATTCACAATCCAAGATTCTAATCAAAACAACTCTTAGTTTTTAATTAAGTTTTGGGTTGAGGGTTAAAGTTTGGCATTTTAAAAATAATTTTCATATTTATAAAATATTTTTATAATATGATTTTACCAACTAGTTGCACATTTGATTCATAATCAATATGCAAATAAAATAAACATGAAACTACTTTAGATCTAATCTAAATATGTTCATATAATTGAAACTATTTTAATTCTAATCAATCATAAATCACTTTAGATCAAATCTAACATATTTATAATGATAAAATTAGATTAAAATATTTTTAATTAAATCATAAAATCTCTTAGATGTAATTTAAAATCTTATGATCAGGATTTTAAATCAGCATGTACTAGGATAACCTCTCCACTGTAAGGAGTAAACCTTATAGCAGGACAACCTTATAATCAGTCGATGCAATCTAAAATATTTACTTTTAGATTTAATTAAATTTAAATCTAATAAATTATAAATTAATCTAAATCATATCTAATAAATTTATTATTTATATTAGATCTACACGAACTAGGACAACCTCTCCACTGTAAGGGGTAAACCTTACAGTAGAACAACCTTAGAATCAGTTCGTGTGATGTATTTTTTAATTTTAGATTTAAATCATAGATTATAATTTAGATCTAATTCAAAAAAATAATCTAAACATGCATCACAAATCATATAATAAATAACCTAAGCTCTGATACCAATTGAAGAAAATAGTTCTAGGATTTCAGGATTATATTTTAAAATTTTTTCAAAATATGTAGCAAAAGAAATAAATTAATCATATTAATTCAAGAATAATATAAGTAAAAGCCCTAGATCTAGTACCCTATCACATGATTTAAGAATATAATTAAATCAAAAATTAAAAGATTAGAAAAATACATGTTAATCATATCAAAAATAAACTATACTAGGTCAAATCTAGATATGAATTAAGGAGATCAAATCATCCTTACCTTTGCAAGTTAGACTCTCTAGCTCGTTGATCTAGGACTGAGGTTGCTGCTTTGAGCCGCACATATATTTGGCCTCTATAGGATGTCCACACAAGCCCTCGATCTCGGATCAAAAGTTTGATGACTGAAAATTAGTACAATATGCTAGTACTGTGCTGATCCTTCTTCAATAGTCAATCTGGATCTTTCTTCTTCGAAACTTAGACTCTCCAACTTTCAAAAGAAAGCAAGAAGATCTATAAATTTGAGACACCTCTTAAAAACTCACAAAAAGATGGAGGAAAAGATCTAGAGGACAACCCTAGAAAAAGACCCTTCTTCTTCCTTGTTTCGCTCACCAAGACACTTGAGATTGTGTCTTTTCAAAATCCCATGCTCAAGGGTTTCCATGCCTAACTTTTACCACACCCAAAAGCCCCTCTCTTAGATGAATAAGCTCTTAAAAAACTAGACCTTAAGTCCTCTTTTAAAGAGTGTTAGGATAGAGTCCTTGTCTAGGTCAAATACCGAGCAAGGAATGTCTAAAAGAGGCAAGACTTGGGGCGCCCAACTCTTGAATTTTTTTCTAAAATTTTACCAAAAATTTTAGATAATAAATAGGATTGTGGATGGCACAAAAAAATGAGAAGTTTTAGTTACTTAAAATTCTATCTCATAGAATTTGGAAGCAACTCAAAATCCTTTTTTGACTTGGTCCACAAAGAGTTTCCATGTAAGAAAGAAGGAAGATGGCTTTGGGATGTGCGTGGGCTTCTCTTAGGCATGGAGAATTCATGCAAAACTAAAAGGGGGCATGGAAGGTGGCATGGAGGTTGTTATGGTGTAAGGAAAGAAGTCCTTGTCACACTAGGACTTCTAATTTAACTTGGTCCAAGAGTTCTTTGAACCAAATTAAATCAAAAATAATTGAATCCAATTAGAATAGGTCTTAGTCCAACTAAGAACCTAATTAAATTAGATTAAATTTAATTTAATTTTGATTTAATTTTTAATCAAAATAGAAATTCGATTGATATAAGTTCTAATTGAACTAAGACTAGTTCTTTCTTGCAATTAGCTCATCCAATAAACTAATTGGACTTGATCCAATCAAGTCCAAACTAAATCTAATCAAATTATATTTAATTAAACTTAATCTCAGTCCTCTAACTTAATCAATTTAAGTCAATTAGTAATCCAATTGCTAATCGATTCTCCTGCAATACTTGTACTAGGTTAAACATCAATTGTATTGATTGTTTAATCCTAGAATGATTTTTAATCATCGATCAACACTTGCACTATGTATTTATGTGTTTGACCCCATAGGTTCGAATCTAACTGGATAGCATAGAAATAAATTTCTGTACCAATCAGAGTGACCATCTAGCAATGATACTTGATGGTCGGATAGGTCAAATGTATAGAACAATATCCTTAGAACCCATGTGGATATAGCTTTTATATAATTCATTCTCTTGACCAAAATACTCGTAGGATACCTCAGAGTTTAACTATCAATCCTGATTAGGTCATCCACATTGTATTTCAGAATAACAAATTTATCTCAAGGATTATCCTGGCCAAAATTTTGCTATATTGAAATATAGTGATGCATTCTTCTCCAACTTGTGGAGTGGTCAATCCCATTTTGATCACTCACCAACTTTGCAAGTACTTGACTGTGTTCAAAAATCTTTCATTACTGAATTAAAAATTTAGTTAGTCCAATACCAAAGCATAGTGAGTTGCTTGCAAGCCACTATAATGATCTCAGATCTAAGGAACACTTATACCTATATTCCATCAGAGCAATTCTCGATAGTAGAATACTCTGGAGTTGATCATGTTCAGTGATGATGTATCCCAACATCTCAATTGTATGTCATCCTAGTGTCTCCATACTTCTTGGTTAAGAGGACAACCAACCTATATGGCATACAATGATCGATGCTCGATAAATGCTATCATCCTAATTAAGAGCATATCATTTGGTCATGAACAATTTAAGGACTAATCAATAAATTCTCTTTTTATCGAAACTAAATAGTCCTAAGGACTTCATCATAACAATAAAATTCATTAGAAGATGTAGACTTTATGATGAACGTATCAAAATATTTATTTTATTTATTAATAAATTAATTATAATTATAAGATAGCTCAATCATCAATAAGCTGATGATTGATTTTGGGATACATTTTTCAATAGTTTATTATAGAGAGGAGTAGTTTGACTTTCTAGAGACAGTGAGGATACTATTCATCTATCGGATAGATCGAACTGTGCGATCAAAGGCATTAGGATAGTCAACTGGAGGACATATGATGGTGCAATGAAAAGATTGAGGGAGGTCTAATGCGTATCAAATTTTAGACGAAATCTTATCTCATTGAGCAAACTAGATTCAAACGACTACAGGTGGGTAGTTGATGATGGAATCCTAAAGGTCATGCATGGCGACAGGATTATTCTAAAGAGGAAAAAGAGGATGAGAGGATACTACTATCTGGCAGGAAGCCTAGTGCGAAATGGAGCTTTAGAAGCTAGAGGGAGTCTAGTGCAAGGTGGAGCTCTAGATGGAGGTGGATCAAGCATGAGATGGGAGACTTGAGAGGACGAGAGGCGATGTCACAGCATAAAATTTTTATTACCACAGGAGGCTACCTCAAGAGGTCTCAAATCATAAGGATCACAGCCATTGATGAAGGTAGGATCGAGCAACCTGGCTTGACTCCCACATTTGCCCATCCATGAGACAGCAGGAGTGCCTCAAGGCATGGGGATGAGGCAAATCAAAGGCTCTCAAAGATAGATGGAAGCCGAACATAGAGTCGAAATGGAGATTGTTGAAAAAATATCTCAAGATTTGATCCAATAATAAGTCTAGAACGAGGTCCAAGATGATGAACAAAATCCAATAAGATCAAGAACAGCCCAAACGGAGTTCAGATAAAAAAGTACACATAAAGAAAGACCGAAACAAGGTGGCACCGCCCACAGGCCACCGAAGGGGCCCATGGGCCTGTGTAGGCTGGTGATGGCATAGGCTCGGCCCAGCAGCGTGCAGTGCGCTGGGCTGGCCCAGGCACATGAGCATGGGCGCGCAGGCCGACCGCATGAGCACTGCCCAATGTGGGCACATGGGGTCCACACGCATGGGCTTCACGGGCGCGCACAAGCCCAGTAGGCGTCAGCTCATCACATGGTCCACGTGCACAGGAGTGGACCAACCTAGCATTTCCCAAATGTTTCGCGCGATTCACAGATCCATCCACAGACCGCATCACAATCCGACGACTCAGATGCGAGCCAATCACAATCAGGCAGTCCAGGCATGATCCGAGTGTAATCATGAGATCTTTTGCATGATCCGATAGCCCAGGTACGAGCCGATCATGATCAGACGGCCAAAAAGTGATCTTGGGTGTGTTAGGGACTAGGTTTCCTTCTGAAATACTATTTTTGGATTTTTGGAGTCTATACAACTCTAATTGATAAACCGTTTATTATGTCGGAGAGCTGGTGACATCCTGAAGTTGCTGAGAAATTTTTTTAGAGGTTTCAGAGAGCTTTTGTAAGGATTTTAGAACTTTTTATTGAGAGATTCTTATACAAGGATTGAGTGGTAAGTTTCTCTTATATTTATTTGATTTTCTCTCTCTCATAGTAAAGTTTGCATACCCCATAGAGATAGACCTTGGTCTAATCGATATACTTGATTATGTGTTATCTCTTATTTTTTATTCTTCTTTTTTTCTTGTGGTATCCACACGTAATCAAGTGCAACATAAGTGATATCAAAATGGTCCTGAGTTGGTGGTGTTTTGATCACAACAATCGATATCAAAGTGAGTTGATATCCTAACACCTTCTATAATTTATAGGCACTATCCCTCCTTGGTAGACGGTGATGGTCTCCCAAGCCGGCTGAGACATGTCGAAGTGCTTCCTCAGTGGGTTGCACCACCGACCATTGTCATTGGGCAGGTTGCAGTTGGGAGGGTAGTGGTTGGTAGCTGTGATTGTGATGGATGTGCCCTTCCTGCACCACTGTGACTTGCTTGCATCACAAACTATTCGGAAGCACATGCCACACGAACTCGCGCTATTGAAGCGTGCCGTGTTCAGTGGCGTATTCTTGATACCATATCCATCATTGTATAGAGTCCCATACCCACGAGCACCTCCTGCATTCAGGCAACATCTAGCTCAAAATGTCCGTTTTGTTAGTAGACAGCTAGACAAATTTTTGGCATCCCAAATAGTATTAGTCTATTTGCATTGAATATAAGAAGTCTGAGAGTTCTTTGACTAATTTTTATGCATTAGGCTTATTATCAAAGTCAGGCTTGTTGAGTTTGGACAAGCGCTTGATGCCCAAAAAAACTAGGATTTATTCAAAGTGGAAAACAAAGGTTAGGCTCTTTATATACTTAAGCCAAGTGCTTGATGCTAAAGGTTAAGCTTGAAAGAAAATAAAAGGTTGGCCCCTCAGCTGTTTCCTTGAGATGCTTTCGCCTAGAGTAAGGCAAAAGCCGTTCTTACCAGATTTAATCATGGAGCTTATACATGTAAACAACTAAAGCAGCTCAAAACAAATTAATTAATGGTGGGTATAAACATGGACAAAGGCTAAGGAGATGTGATGCGGGTCACACTACCCATGGTGCCAGAAGCATCGCTTCCTCCATAGAATCTAGCAGAGACAGGTGTCCACTAAGCCATCGATGCTCTAAATTTAGAGGCAAGCAAGGCCAAGAAAATCGGCAAGGCAGCTCCAAATCCAGCAGCCCTCTTCATCCCTTTTCACAAATTAAGCAGCTAGTGCTGCTTAATTTGCCCGAAGCAATCCATCGCCCCTTCGATTTATATTGCCACATCTGAGTTCTTCAACCGCTTCCATTTCTGCTAAACTCCCACTTCTATTATAAAAAGGAGGCACGATCATATGTCTACTGCTTGTTTTAGTTGACTGCATGCAAAGCTAGCCGTTACTTCAAACGTATTGAGCAATTGACTTTTTTGATATCTCAGGGTAACTGGACTGAAATTAAAATTGATTTTTTTTTTTAATACTTGTTCAACTTAATTTGATTTCTTGCAACTCGATTGGATTCCATATCTCAAATAGCAAAATGTTCTCTAAATTTATTGTTATCAACGCAAAGGGGATGATGGTGTTGAGAGGTCAGTAAGTAATCTGGTCCGAATAGATGTAGAGTCGGTAATGCTAGAAGGGCTTAGAGTAAGATCGGTTACAGGAGAAGGTGTTGAGATAGACCGAGAAATTGGGGATGCAACCGAGGTTGAGGTGGACAGATGATGCAAAGGAAAATATGAAATTGATGGAGGAATGGATGGTAGTGGGGTGGCCTCTTTTTGAGATTGAAGTGATGTAACACCCCAAAGTGAGGAAGAGTAAGATGATGGTGGTGGACAAGTTAATAAAGACTGAGATTGAAAAGAAAAGATAGATTCATCAAAGTGAACGTATCTAGCAATATATGTACAATTTGTTTTTAGATCGAGACATCGATAGATACTATGAAAGAGATTGTAGCTGAGAAACACACACGGTTGAGACCAATACTCAATTTTATGCCGATTATAAGGATGAAGAAGGGGATAGCAAAGACACCCAAAAATTCGTAGGAAGGTATAGGATGGTGGTTTGTTGTGAATGAGTTCGAAGGGGGACACACCACTAGAGACTTTAGATATCATCCTATTAATGAGAAAAACAGCCATTTCAAAAGCATAGTGCCAGCCAAATATGAATATGTGTTGACCTGCTAAACATAGAAAATGACTAAATAAGAGGGTAAGCCAAAATAAAATGTTGGGTTAGAATGAATATGCACTGATAATTGTGATGTATATATATATCTGAAATATCACAGGAAACCCTCATCTTTTCATGTTGGGAAATTAAAAATGACAACGATTGTGCCTGGCATCATGTCATATTTTGGCCTTTTTTTTTTTTTTGTGGCACCTCCAAAGATAAATTTTAATCATTTTCATCACTTCATCTTCTAGGCCAGCTATTATATTCCTAGTATTGCAGAATCATGCCATCTCGACCATGGCCGATGAAACCGATGATCTCCTGCTTCTTCCAATGAAGATTCGATGCTAGGCTACTCCCCCCAACCTGGATGATCTCGTCGAGAGGAAGACCTCGGGTAGAAGATCCATGAGATCGAGCTCCATCTAGTCGAGGTCCAGGTGAGTGGCAGAGGGAATGACATGGCTCTTAGCTTCAATTACCAATTGGCCACCCTTCACTTGCTCCATCCCAAGAATTGATTCTAAGTCAGTTCAAGATGCCATCGATAGAACCATATGATGGTTGTACTAACCCATTAGATCAACTGAAGGGCTACAAGGCCCTTATGATGCTCCAAGATGTCTTTGATGCCTTTTTCTCTCTTTTTTCCTATGACTCTGAAGAAGGTGGTGCGGACCTAGTACTCCAGACTCCTGCCGAAGTCCATCACTTCCTTCGAGCAACTTGGATACTAGTTCATTGCTCATTTTAAAAATAGCCGAGTCCAACCAAGGATGTCAGATAGCCTCTTCTCTCTCCATCAGAAAGAGAGAGAGTCTCTACATGACTACATGGCATATTTCAACATGGTCAAATTTGAGGTGTGTAATCTAAACAAAGCCATAACCAAGTTGGCTTTGAGATGAGGCCTCCGTAATGAGTGCCTTATCTACTCTCTCGATAACATATATCCGAGAGACTACGCCGACCTCTTAGCTTGAGCCCGTAAGTACATGTAAGTCAAGGTGGGCCAAATCATGCATTGACAAGAGGAAGGCTGGTTACTCAACAAGAGGAAGCATGCATGGGAGGACATGCACCCTAATCCAAGTGAAGCAAAATCTTCTTAACCAGCAAAAGCTCCCCGACCGAAGAGTCTACCTTAGTGCTACAACAACTATGCCCTATTGACTGCCCCTCGAGCCTAGATTCTTATGGAGATTGAGGGCAAGGAGTAACTTTGTTGACCTCCACCGATGAAGACTCCATCAATTCAGCAAAATAAGTGAAAGTATTATCACTTTTATCGTGACCATGGTCACGACACAGGGAGGAGTGCCTCCAACTGAAGGATGAGATCCAAGCTCTCATCCGAAGAAGCTATCTCAGAAAGTATGTATAGGGGTAGCAGGACCGAGTACCCGAAGAGCCACCTCAGCACTAGACTGATGAGGATAAGTAGAACAATCGGCCAACAGTTGGTGTCATCAGCATGATCTCGGGCCTTAGAGGTGGTAGGGGGTAGAAGATCAAGTTAGAAGTCCAAAGAGATAGAGGACAATGACTTGATTTCTTTTTCTGATGATGATGTTCGAGGAGTTCAAACTTCTCATGATAATACTATTGTCATTTTAATGATGATGGTAAATTATGATGTAAAAAAAATTCTTATAAATAATGAAAGCTCTGCAGATGTCTTATTTTATGATACTTTCCAATAGATGAAATTGCCAACTAATCGATCGAGGTGAGTGAATACTTTCTTAGTTGGATTCTTAAAAGACTCCATGATGACAGAAGGAGAAATCATCCTACTAGTCACCATCGAAATGGAGCCACGGTAACCTTCCTTGTCATCCAAGTGCCTTCTGCCTACATGCAATCCTAGGATGATCGGAAGAATGCATTTCGTGCAATCATCTCCACATATCACCTAATGGTTAAGTTTCTGATTTGATATGGAGAGATCAAATGCTTGCTCGACAATACTTTCTTGCCACCATCAAAGGCAAAAAATCGATGGAGGTCCTACCAATTGAAGAACATAGGGAGGAAGTGAAAGAGTCCTAAGGAGAGCTAGCTGAAGATCCACCACAACAAATTGGATTATTAGCGATGGCTAATTGCCATTGCTAATAGATGTTTTGCTATTGCTAATACTATTAGCAACGATATTTCATCGCTAATTGATGGTCGAAAAAAATCTAGTTGCTAATTTTGGCTATTAGCGATGGGTTAGTTAGCCATCACTAATACTAGTTATTAATGACGACATTAGCGACAGTAATATCCCATCACTATTTATATTCTAATTTTTAAATAAAATATTAAAAATAATTAAAAATAATGAGTAATGAATTTTTATCATTAATGCCATCACTAATTACATCGATAATAGTTAAATTTATTTTTTTAAAAAATTATAATAATATTTTTTTAAAATCTATTTTAATTTATCATAATCAATTATAGTTTCTAACATCTGTTATAATTAAAATCTAAAGATAATATGATAATTATAAATAAAAAATAATTATATTATATTAAAAATATAAATTATATAACTTTGCAAGCAATATTAAAAAAATAAAATACATCAAAATAAAAAAAAAATTAGGTCAAATCCTTCTTGTCCTCCTCCTCACCTCCTGTTCTTCTTCAGTAGCTGGTGGATGAGATCCGAATGTCCTAGCATCCTGAAATGAAGAAAAATAAAATATTATCAATAGATTTCGATACGAAGGCATATCTTTCAATATACTTTTTTTATTCTCAAATAGATTATTCCTACATATTTCATTCAATAATATGGAGCCATAGATATCCCTGGCCCATCAATTGGATGGTTAGATTGAATTTTTAGCCCCTATATTTTCTTCTTCAACTCAAGCCTAAATATGTGAAGCTTCTAAATATAAAAACTTAAAATAAGTAAAAGAATTTTCTAGTAAAATTACCTAATATGATGGCTGGAACAATGAGCCCAACTGATCATGTAGCTGTGGATCCCGATTTATCTCCACAATTGTATCATGGATGGCATCTCGAAAGCTTTGAGGTTACTGGCTCAGAAGCCTCTACACGATCTCCTCCATGTGCGCACCGCTCCAAGTCTAGAAAGTTGAGGCCTGTGAGAATGTCGAAGAATATTGAGCTACTGAAGGGTCAAAGCTGTGGCCGAATCCTATGATCCAGCTCCTACTTACCCCTTTGGTGATCCTGAGCCATCCATTAAGATCAATGAGGGACTAAGTGGATGGATCATCACCATACCACCCAACAACATACTCTACATAATCCATCTACATAATTCAAAAATATATGAGTTCTAATATATATTTCAGATCCTGTAACAACTTAATAAATATAATTTAAAATTTTTATCGTGATCTATCATGACCTAGAATCTAAGTAATCATCAATTCTCTTAGGCTATTATGTGACCTCCCACAACCTCAGCTGGCCTGGTGGATGACCCAACTATCATATCTACAATAAGTAAAAAATAAAAAAAATTAATCAAAGCATACATATAAGAGTTTTTACATGCAGTTCTATTGAAAAATTTTGGTATAGATTTTTTACCAATTTGTCAACCACAACATGTGTGCCGATGGAGCCGTCCGTATGCCTAATCGAATCCTACTAGATGGTTTGATTCTATTGAGTCCTCTACTGCTTATTGGAGTACTCCTCACTGCTCCACTAGTCGTAGAGGGCCTCCCATACATCCACCCGCATCCACTGATCTCTGTAGGACCTCCAATCTGATGGTGACTGAAAATTGGAATACTCAACGGCGAACTGTCAAAGGCTGTATAAACCATCCTAGAACCTCCACATGGCCACCTCCTTGAAGGTTCAATGGCCAGCCACCTCATCCTTAGGAGTCTAGAATCGACAGTTCTCCCATAAGTAGAAGCAATCATGTATTAAAAAATAGAATATAAATCTATAGTGAATTTAAAAATTAAATATTTTTGACTTATCCAAAATATCTTTCAGGCTACATCATGAGCTCCAGACAGCTAGTTAGAGAACTCATTCACCAACCTCGGCATCAAGCATCAGATGATGCTGGTAACCATATAAAATATTTTAGACTCTCTAAACATGCTACAAAATTGATTTTCAAAAATAAATGTTAACTTTAGAATTATTAAATTTTAAACATATTAATTAAAGTTGTAGTACTTACGAGCAGTTCTGAACATGGATGAGTGCTCTATCCTCCGATCGAGTTGGAGGTGCCATGAGATGAGTGGATCCTCGACCATGGCTCTGTCTTTGGAAGTCGGTCATTGCTGCATATGACTGTGGGATCATTGGTGACCCCCTGACATCCAAACCTGAGCATAAAATATCCAATACAAAAAATATTATATTAGTTAGTAAAGGACAAAATAACATAAACAAAAAAATCTAAAGTGTTAAAGTTTATCACCAGGTGTGAGAGGTGCAGAACCATGTGAGCTGGCCGCATAATCGCTCTCTTCTTAAGAGCTCTGTCCTTAGCTGGAATGTCTCCAGCCTCTGAAAGATATGATATATAATCTCTAAAAATAAAAATAGATAGATTCACCAAATTAATTATACAATTATGGATGATAATGCAAGATTTAAAATGACATATTTTGTTGGCCAATAAAGCTTATGTGAAATAGGTTCTCAATAAAATTAAAAACCAAAGCAAGTAGATAAACTAAAAATTGGTTTAAACAAAATATCTATCAAAATGTAACAAAACAATCAAAATTTAACTCATGTAATAAAGATTATTAGTTAGCATCTACAATGTATGAGTAAGAAAAGGATTCTTATCCAGTAGTATATGATAATATGTTGGTTGTTGGTCCTTTAATTTAGGCATTGTCTGATTCTCATCCAGCAGTACATGATAATCTCAGTACATGAAAATGTGAAGAAGGCTCAGATCTACCATTGAAAAATAAGATGTTGCAAGTTTCTCTGTACCTTTAACCATGAGGTGGCTACAAGTGGTTGTCTATGATGTAATAGATCATCCAAGCTAGTCTTGCAACTACAATAACAAGAACAAAAATGCATCACCTCTATTTATACACATCTCACACAGGTAGTCATCATAGCCTCTCAGAGCTCTTGGCTGCCTCCTTAAGCTACAAAGTAGGAGTAGAAATTTTTTTAAAAAAAATAAAATAATAACCTAAAATGATACTTAATTCATATGCTCACATAGCCTAATTGTCTGGCATGCTCCAAGTCGGCATGCATAGGATGCGTGTCCTGACCATCCCTATTTGCAATGATATTCTTTACCTTGTGATTATGCTTTTAGAAATGCTGCACTCTTAATTCAAAGATAGGCTCGTTGTCCTTACAAGGGATGTGCCAGTAGAGAAATACTTGATAGGGATACAATAGTCACCTGTTTATATAGAAGTGGACTTATGCCAAATTACAAGCATTGGTACCTATATGCGGAGACATGGGAGATAATTGTAAGAGCTTTGGAGGCTCTATTATTGAGGAAAACACATCAAATTCTCTAATAATAAACCCATAGCAAAGTTCAAGATGATGAACAAAATCTAACAAGCTTGACAACACTCCAATTGAAATCTAGATGGAGAAGAAATGGGCAAAGAAAGACCAATAGTAGGCTGCCAGCAGGGCCCATGAGCCAACGTAGGATGGTGGGCTACCAAGGCCTAGCACATAGTATGGGCCAGCCACGGACGTGTGGCCTAGCATAGGCACATGCCATGCATGGCCTAGCATGCATGGGCAGGCCACGAGCATGGCCCAATGTGGGTGCACACATGGGCTGACTGCACATAGGCCCTGTTTGTGGCTCATGTGAATCGAGCTATCCACCGAGGAGTGACACGGTCCAAGGGCTTTTTTGATGGTCTATTCATGGGGTTCACATGCATTTGTGTGTGATCTGATGGCCAAGGATGCTTGCAATCGAGATTTGATGGGTAGGGGCTATTTTGAGTTCTAAATGAAGTCTAATCTTTGATTTGAATGTGGATTAAGCTATGTTAGAGGCCTATAAAAGGGCCTATGGCCTTGTGAAGCTAGAGCAAATAATAAAGATCGAGAGCAGGGTCCTGGTGAGCAATGGCAACTAACAAAATCCTAAAACATGATGAAGGTGCTAGCAGACAGTTGAAGTAGGGGGCTCCAGACAGACAACTAGGCAATGGACAACGATCATTTTAGGGGGTCTCTAAGAGAGAGTTTTGTAAGAATAGCTTCTAGTTAAAAGAATTATATACAAGAGTTGAGAGTGGATAATCTTCTCTTATATTTATTCTTTTTCATAGTGAAGCTTTATATATCCCAAGAGGTGAGCCTTTGGGCTGATCCATGTACTTAATTATCATTTATTTTATTTTTTCTTTCTTCTTATCATAATATTCTGATATGAGATCCTCAACAATTGGTATTGGAGTTAGACAGTACCAATGCATGGATTACGGTAGTGGTGATAAAGATTGAAGATGAAGAAGGCAAGTACAATCAAGTTGGAGATCAACAGGTTCGATGGAAAGAGTAATTTCTTCTTGTGGCAAGAAAGAATGAAGGATGTTCTCATCCAATAAGATTTGATCGATGATCTCATGTATGAGAAGATGTCGGCTACCATAAAGGTGCAGGATTAGAAGCAGCTGTAGATGCAAGTAGTGAGCATGATTTACTTATACCTAATAGATTATATGATGATCTATATACTTGACGAGATTTTTTTGACGATGATATGGTCAAAGCTCAAAGAGTTGTACATGGCAAAGTTGCTCAGCAATATGCTATTTCTTTGAAGACAGTTCTATCAGCTATGGATAGATAAAGGTTAGAGTGTGTAGGAGCATCTCAGCCACTTTCAGAATATCCTCACTGACCTCCTCAATGTTGGCAAGAAAGTTAAGAAGAAGATCAGGATGTTGGTCTTGCTAGCATCACTTCCCCATTCGTACGAGTCCTTGATGATTGCTCTTCTAGTGAAAAAGAGCACCATCAAGATAGATGAGGTTACTATAGTGATTCTCTAGAATGAGGTTCTCAGGAGGAAGAATCCAGCTTCGAGCTCATATGGTAGTAGCTCAGCTTTGGCAGTTTCTAGAGGAGTAGGTGGCAGCAAACGGAGCAGTAGGAGATCGCAATGTGGGCAATCGAGATCTAGATGATGGACCAAAGTAGGATTAGGTGCTATTGGTATGACAAGTTGGGGCATCATATCAAAGATTGTCCATAACTCAAAGATCGGATGTAGGCTACTATGGTGATGGACAGTAGCAATACAAAAGGTAGTGACGATGTCCTTCTTGTAACTGATGAGGTATCTACTTCTTCTTTTCAGTGGATTATGAATTCTACTTATTTTCATCATGTATTGTAGAGCTATTTAACTTTCTAAAGCCTAGTGAGGGCACTGTGTTCATGTCAGACGGATCGAGCTGTGAGATCAAGAACAGCAGGATGGTCAACATGAAGCTCGATGATAGAACAGTGAAGAAGTTGGGTGAGATTCGATACATACCTAGCTTTGAAAAAAATCTAATCTCACTGAATATACTACATTTGACCAGCTTTGGATAGAAAGCTGATGGAGAAATTCTGAAGGTCATGTGCCATAGTAGGATGGTGATTAGAGAAAAAAAGTATGGAGGACACTATATCATAATAGGGAGCCCCGTGCGAGGTAGAGCTTCAGATAGAGGCAGATCGGATACCAGACAGTAGACTCGGAAGGAAAATATACAACATCATGGAGTGAAGTTTCTATTATCATAGGAGACTATCCCAAGCAAATCTCAAGCTAGAGTGGACATAGTCCATGATAGAGATGGGATCGAGCGGCCTGGCTCAACTCCCATGTTTGTCCATCCATAATCAGGTGATTGTCCCAAGGCATGGGTGTTAGAAAATGTGTCCTAAATTCAATCATCTAAGTTATAGATGATTGTGCTAATCTTGTAATTTGTATATGAATTATCAATTAATAAAAGTTATTTAGTTTATTCATCATAAATTATCTATCATCCTTAAATGAACTCTTGTATTATGATGAAGTTCTTAGAACCATAATTAATCGATAATGAAGGATTTTTCGGATGGTTTCTAAAATTATTCATAACCAAATAATAGGTTATTAATTAGCATGTTAACTTATCAAGTATAGATCACTGTATACCATATGCATTGATTATCCTTATAACCAAGTGGTGTGGAGACACTGGTATAGTATGCAGGTGAGATATAAAAAGTACATCTATACTGAACATGATCAATATAGTATTCTACTATCAAGAATAGCTAGTAAAGGCTTATGGGTATAAGTGTCCCTCTGACCTGAGATCACCATGGTGACTTGCAAGCAACTCACTAAACTTTGATGCTAGACTACCTAGATTTCTAATACAGTAATGAAAGATTTTTAGATATAGTCAAGTACTTATAGAGTTAGTGTGTAAATCAAGATGATACTAACCACTCTTGATTTTAGGAGCAAATATCTCACTGTGTTTCAATTGAGCAAAACCTAGACCTGGATAATCATTTTGAGTAATGGGATTTGTAAGGTTGAGACACAATGTGGATGAACTATTTGAGTATTGAAAGTTAACTCAAAGTCATCTTTAGCTTTAAGAATCAAAGGGATGAATTATATGGTAACCATAGGCTAGGATTCTAGAATGTTGCTTTATATACATTCGACCTATCCGAATATCGGGTACCATTATTAGATGGTCATTTTGATTGATATAGAAATTTATTCCTATGCTACTAGTTTAGATTTGAACCTATGGGGTCACACATAATCATTCAATGATCGAATCATCAACGCAATTGATGATTGATCAAGTGCAAATATTGCAGGAGGATTAATTAGCAATTGAATTACTAATTGGCTCAATTTGATTGAGCATTAGGAAGGAGACTAGGTCTGATTAAATTAGATTTAATTAGATTTGGTTTGAACTTGATTAGGTCAAATATAATTGATTTATGAGATAAGCTAATTACAAGAAAGATCAATTCCCTATTGAACTAGGACTTGAATGCACCTAATTTCTAATTGACTTAGAATTTAAATTAAATTTAAATATAATTTAATTTAATTTAATTGGACTCTTGGTTGGACTAGTATCATCCTTAATTAGGTTGCACTAAATAGGTTTTAAAATTAGGTTTGACCTTATCAAATTGGAGAGCCCAGTTGGACTGGGACTCTCCCTTTCTCTCTTGAGCCAACCAAAGACCACACCCTCCTCCCCCCCCCCCTCTCGAGTTTTGCATGAGTTTTCTCATGCATAAGTAGTGTCCCATGCCTCTCTCCCTCTTGGTTTTGGAAATTGGTTTGAATTGGTCAAACTAGGGAAGTTGTTATTCCCTTGGACTCTATTTGATAGAGTTTTATGATTTCCAAACACTATCCATTGGTGGTGCCAAATAATAATCAGATTTTGATATGATTATGGTGTAGAAAAAGAAGGAATTCTATGTGAAATATTTGGTATCCCATGCCTAAAAGGAATAGTAGGCACCCATGAGTTGGGCGCCCCTATACTTACCTTATCCTTTGACTTTTCCAACTTAGGACTTTGACCTAGAGTAAACCTCTTCTTGGATGCCACCTTAAGAAGGACTTTTGGGCATGAGATAGTGAGGTGCTTTACCGTGGAAAAGTGGGGAGTGGTGTGGGAAAGAGAGTGCTCCAAAAGGGTGGGCGTGAGAGATTTCCTTAGGACATAATCTTTGTATGTCCAATTGAGAGAAAAGGAAGAGAAGAAGAGTTCTTCTCTTGGGGTTTCTTGAGAGCTTTCTTTTCTTCTTACTTAGAGAGATTAGAGAGAAGGTACTCGCCCTCATTCCTCCTCTAGTTCTCTCTCTTGGAGGGTCTAAGAAATTCGAAGTAAAAGAAATCAGATAAACCATCAAGAGGGATCTGCAAGATGCTAGCACTTTACATGGATCTTCAATTGACGAACCTTCGATCAGCATAGGAGCCTTGTGTGGACAACCTATAGAGGCCGAATACTCTATATAGCTTTGGGTAACAAAGACAACCATGAAAATCAGCAGCCATGTTCTGGACCCGAGGTAAGGTAAAGAGATTCAATCTCTTTTAGACCTAGACTATTATATTCTTATCAAGCATTTTTTTACTGACACATCTCTTACAAGGCCAACGAGTCCATCCTTGAACCAAGAGTGCAGTATTTTCAAAAGCATAATTAGTAGAAGAGATATCATTGCAAAAGAGGATGGTCAGGATGCACATCCTACACATGCAGACTTGGAGTATGCCAGATGACTATATTGTGCGAGCACACCAGAATGGCATCTAGGCAAATCCCATCCTAGAGGATTCCAAATTAAGTACCGAGCGGGATTGCAAATAGGACTAGAAACTGGCTAGACTGAGCCAGGCCACACCCCTCCTCGAGTCCGACCTAAAAATTTATAACTAATTAAATTAAATATTATTAATTTAAAACTAATTTAACTAAATTAAAATATGTAAATTAATCAAAAGATAGGTCTATGGTTCCATGCAATGCAAATTTTTTAAAAAAATAACATCATTGCCTGAGTGTGCAGGGCATACGAGAGCTAGATACCTTGGATGCCAGCTGGAACTCGAGGCCTGAGCACGCAAGGCACGCCTCGGCCCCATGTTTGCAATGCTATCTAGATCTTTTCTCGATCTGAGCACTTTACATGTCGAGACTCAAGTTCCATACTTCTAATTAATTAATTAATTATTAATTAATTAACTAATTAATTAATTAGACATCTAACTAATTAATTAATTAATTAGCTTTTTAATATCTAATTAGACTTAATTAACATAATTTAAATAAAAAATAACTTCTAGTGATGATATTAGCCATCGCTAAAGCTATCGCTAATACTCACAACAAAAGATGGGCTGCTATACAAGATTGAGGCATGGGTAGGTGCAAAGGATTTGTGGCGCGAGGAGGCATGGGTTGGTGAGCAGGGATTGAGACTCAGGGATGTGGCCTCAAAGATGAGGACACAGGGATAGAGCCGCAAGGTTGAGCCAGTGGGGTAGGGGCCATGAGCTAGAGGCGACAGGGCAAGGGCCATGGGATCAGGCTGCCAGGGCCGAGGTGGCAACCGTGGAAACGAGAGTGCGAGGATGGGGTGCGAGAAGGCGAGTCAAGTGCAGTCAGAGGGAGGCAGGCTGGGTACAATCAAGGGCTCAGGGAGGTGGCTGGGGAGAGTCGATTGAGGGCTCGAGGAGGTAGTCGGGGTGAGGCAACCAGGGTTTTAAGAAGGTGGTTGAGGGAAGGCGGGCTGGGGGGAGGCATAAGGAGGCGATCGAGGGCTCGGCCGGGCAGGCAGGGGGAGGCAGGCCTATGGGGGTCATCGGGAGCTCGAGAAGGCAGGTGGGGGTGTTCGGGGGCTTAGGGAGGCAACCAGGCTGAGGCGGGCTAGAGGGAGGCCGGGTGCAGCCGGGGGAAGGCGATCGTATTGGGAACTATGTAGGATTTCATGCATGAATTTCAAAACTTTTTTAAAATGTAACACAGCGAAAGTTGTAAATTAAATCATTTAATTTATAAATGCATGTAATCTAATTACTAAACCCTATATCTAGGATCTATAACATGTTATATTATATTTTAAATTAGAAAAAAAATATTTTGGTATTGATCAAATCAATATCCTAGATCTAGAATGATTCAAGATCTAAATTCTAGATCTCATCTAGGTGAGAGAAAAGATCAAATCTCTTACCTTAGCATAGGTCAAGAAATCTATAGTCGATTTTTATTATTGTCTTTAGAGCCGCACACACGTCCGACCTCTACAAGTGATCCACATGAGGCTGCAATAAAATCGAAGGTTCGTCGAACGAAGATTCACTCGAAGTACTAGCTTCTCGCGAATCCCTTCGGATGGTTAATCTAAAATTTATTCTTTGGATATCTTGAATGCTCCAAGAGATGAAGAATATAAGGAGGACTAAGGAAGAAATCTAACTCTTGGAGCTTTCAAAAATCAAAAAATAAATAGTTAAGAAAGATCCTAAGAGAAGACACATCTTCTCTTCTCAGGACATCAACCATTGATGTCCTAAATGGATCTCCATACCTGGACAACAGGAGACCTTATCTTCTAAAAAATTTTTATGCTTCCAGATCTCTTTCTTTCTGATTTATCTCATAAAAAATCATATTAAAATTGAGAAGAAAAAATTCTCAAAAGAACCCTAAGAGAAGACTATCTTCTCTTCACTTTCCTCTCATCAGGACATGATCGAATCATGTCCAAAAGAGACCATGATGCCTCAGCTTCTTGGAGAATCTATTCCTATGCCCTCTTCCTCTCTCTCTCTCTCAGATTTTTATTAGATAAAAATCATAAAGAAAATAAAAAAAATAAACATTGAAAGAGAAATAGATGAGAAGACATTCTTCTTATCTTTATCTTCATCAAGATATGAACCTTTCATGTCTTAAAGAAGAGTTTTTCTCCAAAAAAGTAGGCACCCTTAATCCCCATGCCCTCCCTTCTTTTCTTCTACCTTTTCATTCTTTTCACATGGAAAACCAGGGATGCTTCATGCCTAGACTCCACAAAAATTGGTGCCCCATAATAATAGGAAGACTAGGTCAAAATGACCTAGTCAGACAAGGAAACAAGGGAGAGATTGGGGGCATCCAACTCTTGGATGCCTCCCCACAAATTTTGTGCCTAGAGAACACCAAGGGATCATGCAAAATGGGAAGGAATAGCAAAAAATTTAGAAGGCATGGAGAGAAAAATTCAAAAGGAAAGAAGAGTTTTCACAAAATAAAACTCTTCCTTAGTTTGACTTATTCAACCTAACTTCTAAATTTGACCAAGTCAAATTTAAATCAAATATTCTAGAATATGGGGCATGGGAAACTTCTCATTGGCATGGAAAAATTTACATAAAAAATCTAGAATTAATTATCAAGTGTGGAGATCATTGGCGCAAGGAAGGAAGAGTCCTTGTCTACTAGGACTCTCCTATTTTGACTAGGTCAAACTAATTTTAAATTCAATTAAAATAGGATTAGTGCAAGCCTAATTATAGATGATCCTAGTCCAACTAGGAACCTAATTAAGTTAGGTTTAAATAATATTTAAATCTAATTTAAATACTAACTCAATTATGAATTAGGTGCACTCAAATTCTAGTCCAACTAGGAATTATTTTTTTCTTATAATTAGCTTATCCAATAAACTAATTAAACTTAATCTAATTAAGTCCAAACCAATTCTAACTAAATTTAATTTAATTAGACTTGATCTTAGCCTAATTACTCAATCAAATTGAGCTAATTAGCAATCTAATTGCTAATCGATCCTCTCATAATACTTGTATTAGGTCAAACATCAATCGCATTGAATGTTTGATCTTAAAATGATTTTTAATCATCAATTAACCATCTGATTAGGTTACAACCTCTTATGTATATGACCCCGTAGGTTTGAACTTAAGTCAGTAGCATAGGAATCAATTCCTGTACTAGTCGAAGTAACCATCTAGCAATGGTTTCCAACGTCTGGATAGGTCAAATTTTATACAAAGCAACATTCTTAGAACCTTGGCCCATAGTTAACGTATAATTCATCCCTATGATCAATAATGCTTAAAATGACTTTGAGTATGCTATCAACACTCATATAAGTCATCTCTATTGTGTCTCAAAATTTTGCAAATCCCATGACTCCTCACGAGGATTATCCAGGCCTAGATTTTGCTAAACTGAAACACAACAAGTCATTCTCTTCCTAAAGTTAATTAGAAGTGATCAATCCCATCTTGACTCACACACTGACTTCACAAGTACTTAACTATACCTAAAAATCTTTCGAATCTATATTAAAAATACAGCCAGTCCGACATCAAAGCATGATGAGTTGCTTGCAAGTTATCGTGTTGATCTTAGGTCAGAGGAACACTTATACCCATTGGCTTTAACTAGCTTCTCTTGACAGTAGAGTGCTACATTGATCACATTCAATACAAATGTACTCCTACATCTCACCTGGATGTCATACTAGTATCTTCACACCACTTGGTTACGAGGACAACCAATGCATATGGCATACAGTGACCTACACTTAATAAGTTACCATCCTTATTAATAACTTATCATTTGATCATGAACAGTTTAAGAACCATCCGATAAATCCTCCTTTATCGATTGATTATAGTTCTAAGGACTTCATCATAATTTAGAAGTTTATTTAAGAAAGATAGAACTTCTATGATGAATCATCCAAATAACTATTATTATTAGATAATTCATATACTAATTCCAATCATCTACGACTTAGATGATTAGCTTTAGGATACATTTTCTAATAACTCCCACTTGAACTAAAGCTAATTAGAATGATATCAAATATCCTATCTTTCACTTGAGTTTGTAGAACTCCTTAGTTTCGAGGCCTTAGCAAATGGGCCGGTCAAGTTCTCCATTTCCATCGATCTTCCAAAAATCGACGTCACTCTAATCTAAAATTAAAGGTGGTAGCGATGTAGAATATGCTGGTCCTTCGGTTTTTTACCCTAAGCTATGGTTTCAGTGCTACGATAGGACTGAACCATCGGTGGAGGATACCACTCCCAACCTACTAATGAACCTCAACTACTACACAGCTTATATGGCAGTATCATATGCCATGATGTACACTACATCACTAACAGAATAGGCAATAGTATCCTACTTGAAACCTTTCCAGCAGATTGCTCCTGCAATTAGGATATGATCAGACACTTTCTTGTTATCATCTTGTTCTAACTAAAATTAAAACATCCACATGTTATAAGTCAGTATTTTCATATTTAAGTCACTAGACCTTAGTATTTTTTAAATACTTAGGAATTATCTATATAATCTTTCAATGATCCTCACTTAGATTAGATTGGTATCTACTCACTATCATTAGTGAGTATATCATATCTGATTTTGAACATGGAGAAATTAGATGATAGCCAAACCTTTATTCCTTATAATGCTGGAATGCCATTTTCGATTAAAAAAATTTCGTCTATAGACAACACCAGGAATAATAGTAAAGAATATTTTGCCCACTTACAAATGCAAGATTTGTCTTTGTTCATAACAAAGACATACATTCAAAATGTATGTTCCAAAACTAAGATTATAGCTAAATGGGCTTTACAGATCTTTACTTTTCCATCTGTGCTACTTTAATCCTTTTAAAAATCCATTCACACCTAATAGATTTTATCCCTTCAAGTAAATCATCTAG
Source organism: Cocos nucifera (assembly GCA_006176705.1). Lineage (NCBI taxonomy): Eukaryota > Viridiplantae > Streptophyta > Magnoliopsida > Arecales > Arecaceae > Cocos > Cocos nucifera. The sequence goes on from QRFJ01003348.1 coordinate 202,992, forward strand.
TGTCCACACATTGTTGATTTTCATGGACTTCAATTTGGTTTATGTGGCTCCAAGCCACTTCATTACATTCCTATAGTTGATCGAATCCTTGTTGTTCTCATCAAGCACAACAGGATTGCTATCCCAAACCTAGACACTAAAGTATCTATCAAGCTAATACGGTACTCTACCGGATCTCCTTAAATGTGCCATTTTAATGGGCTTTGGGTTTGATCTGATCAAATTCGGTTCTATAGGTTTACTAGATTATATCGGTTCTTTTCTTACCAATCAAACTTCTCCAAGTTCAACTTGATAGGCATCAATTTTTTCTCTAAGAAATTTCTTTCCAAAAGGAATGCCCGACTGCTGATGAACATCTTATATTTTTCAACATGGTAGAATTAATCATCCTTAAACACCTATTAAATCAGGATCCAAGTTTATCTATGTGCAAACCTATGACATAGGCCGATCAACTTCAAATTCGAAGGTAAGAGAGTTTTGGTCTATGCCTGATCCATATCCTATATGGAGTCTTTACAACAGATTTACTTGGTATATATTCAGAGTAAAACTAGTAGTCACAAGAGCACAACCCTGAAACAAGAAGACAAGTGAACCCTATCATGGATTGAATCATGTCTAACAAAGTTCAACTTCGCCTTTTAGATACACTATGTTTCAAAAAGAAATTCATTAAGAGAGAATCCAATTCTATCCTAGATATGTCATAAACTTACTGAATAAGTATTCATCTCTTCGATCTGATCGAAGAGTTCCAATACTATTTCTAGTTTATTTTTTTATTTTATTATTAAATATTTGAATATTTTAAATAATTCAAGCTAGATGCACTCATGCCCAGATAGATCATCTATAATGAAATATTAATATCTTTTTTTGGCACTTAAGTTCATAGGTTCATATACATCACTATATTCGAGACTTAGAACATTATCAACTCCTTCATCTTTTCTAGTAAAAGATGATTTTGTCATCTTCCCAAGAAGATAAGACTTACAGGTTATCAATGATTCACAATCATTGATGTCGAATTTTCTACTTAAGCTAACCTATTTATCCTCTTCTTGTTGAGATGATTAAGGATGCAATGCAGGGTTTGCAATGCTACTTTCGAAAAAAATTTTCAAAAATAACAAAGATACAGCAAAAGAAGTAATTAATCTAATAAATTACCTACTAATCATATCAGAATATTAAACCCTACACTAAGGATCTAAACATAATATGCATGCATTCATATAGATCTAAAAATAAAACTATACAGCAAACTATTTACTACATCTATGTGTTCAGAATATAATACCTTTTTATGGATAGCTGATTACCATAATCTGAATCTACCAGATAATTCTCTAGTATCGCACCATAGCCACACACATATTCGACCACTATTGTTGATCCACATGGAGCTCTTGGTCCCAATCAGCCCTACTAAAGTGCTAGCTCCTCGACGGGACCTTCGATAGCTGATCATGATCGATCTGATTGATCATCCATTTTTTGATTTTTTGGATACTCTAAAAAATTAAAACTCATTCTTTGAAAGATGATGAGATGATGTACAAATTTTGGTGGTGGTCTGATGCTCACAGCACTCGATCTCTCCATCCGAACCTAGATTCCCAAATCTTGGGTTTCACTCAGCCCAAAAATCTTAATGCACTAAAAATCTTCTCATGGCCTCTCTGTATGGAGTTTTCCATGAAACAAGTTTTAATGGTAAGATGACTTTTAAATCTATAAATTCTATTTAGATCATATCAAAAAATTAAGTATCCTTAGAGATAAAAATCAAAAGAAAATAGAGGTATGAAGGAAAAATAAAGTGTTGTAGGACCCTTCTCACCTTCACTCCAAGATTTTTTTTTTGCACAAAATCAATGCCCAATCACTTTCAAATTTTTGCCACAGAATGGTAACCCCTCTCTCTCATGCATAAAAATCCTCATAATTTATTGCATGAAAAATAAGTGGAAATACTATATGGAGTGGATAGGTTAAGATTGGTTGAACTAGTTTCAACCAACTTCTAGTATTTGAATTCAAATGCAAGCCTATCCAATTCCAATGCCCATAGCACCTATTTCACACGTAGAAGGACTTTCCTTCTATGTGCATGCTCATTTTTCAAAAAAAATTGATGACCAAAAAGAGAGAAGGGCATGGAGATAAGGATAAGAGGGAGAGAGAGGTTTCAACCAAACCAACCTCTATGAATTCAAAATTCAAAAAAAGTTTGAACTGGTCCAACACTTGATTAGGTCAAAGAGAGAAAAAAAGGGGGTGCAAATTTCTTCTCTTCATGAGAGAAACTTACATAAAAATCAAAGGTGGGCATGGGCAAGGTAGAAAAGTCAAACATAAGGTGGCGCATGGGGAGGTTTGAATTCAAATAGGGTGTGAATTAGTCCAAGTTGGTTTCAACCAAACTAAATTAATTCAAAACCAACTAAACTAAATTAAACCCAACCAAATTAGGCTTAACCCAACCTATTTAATTTTTAATCAAATTAAAAATTAATTTGGTCCAGCTCCTGATGAAATCAAGATCAAATCTCCTATAGCAATTAGGTCAACTTATGACCTAATCAAGTCAAATCCAATCGAATCCAATTCAATCAAACTTTATCAAATCCTCATCGCTCAATCAAATTAAGCTAACTAATAATTAAATTACTAATTAATTTTCTAATAAATATAGAGTCTCAATCGGATGGGAGTCTGGGCAATAGAGTCCCATCACTATAAAACTCTCGAAGAGTCACAATCCAATGGGACTCTTGAACCCAGTGTCTCAAACGAATGAAACTCATGATCATAGAGTCCTAGACTAGTAGAACTCTTGATCAGAGAGTCTCAGATGAGTGAAACTTAGAGTCTCAGTCCATCAGGACTCTAGATCAGCCATCAGATCAAGTAGTAACTCCTATTGTGTGTGATCCTATAGGTTTGAATCCTAAGCCGGTAATACAGAAACTGATTTTCTATACCAATTGATGTGACCATCTAGCAATGGTACCCAACATTCGGATAGATCAAATTTATCGCAACGCAACATCGACGAACCTATGGAATATGGTTATCGTATAATTCATCCCTATGACCTCTATGTAATAGATGACTTAGGGTTAGACTGTCAGCCCTAGTAAATACATCCATATCATATCTCAAAGCAATTAGTCCTGTGACTCCTCACTAAGACTATTCTGGCCAAGGCTTTGCTAAATTAAAATACAATTGAACATAGCTCCTAAAACTAGAAGTGGTCGATCCTATCTTGATACACACATCGACTCCTCAAGTACTTGACTACACCTAAAAATCTTCCATCATTGAATTAAAAATTCAGGTAGTCCATCACTAAAGCATAGTGAGTTGCTTGAAAGTCACCATGGTGATATCAGATTAAAGGGATACTTATACCCATATTCCATCGGAGCTAATCTTGATAGAAAAAAAGCTCCAAAGTTGGTCACGTTCAGTGCAGATGTACCCATACATCTCGCTCGCATGGCATACCAGTGTCTCAACACTCCTTGGTTACGAGGACAACCAATCTATATGACACACAATGATCTATACTCGATAAATGTTATCATCCTAAGAAATAATGTATCTTTTGATCGTGAATAATTTAAGGACTAAATGATAAATTCTCTTTTGTCGAATCTAGATAGTGTTAGATATATGTGCCCTAGAAGCCAGAATTGGCTGACACTTATAATACACTTCTAGGGATAAAATATAATTTTGACCATAATCAATAAAATGGATTATTTTCTATCACATATGTATATTTAGTGTCTGTGATACATCCTTTGAGTTAATGGTAATGATAATTCATATTTTCAAGAGTTGAAAATTTAAGATATGAATAATCATTATTAACTCATAAAATGCTCCCGACCATAGGATCATCACAAGAATGGTGATTGATCCGGAAGGTTGGTGTACAATTACTTCTCTTTAGTAGATGAGTCTTGAGTCTACGGTGTGGAGACACCAGAGCGAGAGTATAGATACTCGTTAGAGAATGAGGGCACTGAGTGTGACCACCTCGAGTAGTCATTAGAAAGTCTACCTACTCGTCAATGACTAACTCGATGCTATAGTGGTGTGTCTGATTCTTTGACCTGAGGTGCATCAACAGCTCACCTTGAGGGTGTTATAATTTGACTACACCATAACTCGATCTCCTAGCCATTTGAAATCTTGAGATATATGTTGGCTATAGCATGTTCATTATAGGAACTGGATTGCATCAAGATGGAATCTATCTACCTCGGTGGTAGAGGAGCAGCCCTATGATGATCATGAGAATTAAGTCCAGAAGCCCATGGCCATGGTAGAGTGAAATAATAGAAAGAGTTTCTATTTAGCTTTTCACATCAGACTTAAATTGAATGATTACATCATGTGATAGAAACTAGGGTTTGACGAGTTCACCTAAACCCTAATCTGATTGGGGCTTAAGATAGAAGAACTTAATCATACAGGTAGCTGCACCAAGAGGTTCGCATTCAGCTTTGATGGGTTGCCACCATATACTGCTAGGTGTCATTGATGGATTTTGGGAGCAATTAGAATGATTTAAATGATCGATCATTCTAGTTGTTCAAATCAGAAGAGTTTTGATCCATCGAAAGGAGTTTTGATGATGTCAATAATAGAGATCATGACATATCTCATTACCATACAGAACTGAACCTAACTGGATCACACAAATAAGGGTTTGAATCTGGTGATCATCAATTGAACTGATCTAGTTCAACTGATCTGAATGAGATTCAATTAGGTTCAAGAAAATCGTGCTAGCACTCGATTGAACCTAAACGTTCTTCTTTTACTATCATAAATAGTTGTCCTGACTGAGCCAAATGAGTTTGTGCTTGATCAGAGGCCTTCGCTTAGTCTGACTGGAGCCTATCCAGGTCAGAAAAGAATTGTCTTATTTTGTAAGACAATACCTACCATTTTTTGGCCACCTGCCATTTCTCATCCTTTGACTTTGATCAAAAGTTGACCTTTGACTGGTCAAATATTGACTATTGACACTTTGACTTTTGTCCACATGTTATGCACATATTGGAGAGCTGGTGGGGGCTTGTCCCCCTGCCGAAAGCTGGCAAAGAGGAGGGCGCATGCCAAGGATGGTGTGCATCCAAGCTTGAGGCGCCCAGGAGTCCCTATTGGATAGGGACTCCATCTCCTTATTGGATTCCGATTAAACTCCTCCTAAAAACCAACTTTGACTGGTGATGCATGCTAATTTATAGCTATAGCAAGTGTACCAGTTGATCAAGTAATAAAGTGAATGAGTAGAGTATCATCCCTAGAGAATTGGAAAATAAGTACTGAAAAGCTCTTTCCTATGCTTTATTTAGAAGATCGATTTATGAGAATAAGAAATTAAAGAATAAAATAAAAAATAATTAAAACTTTTTTAAGAAAATAGAGAGAGCATAAATTATTAGGGTTTTAAACTCAAGAGCAATGGATTACTAAGGTAATCAGTTCACCAACTCAATCAAAATAATATTTAGGTTTTTAGATTAATTTTATTTCATGTGATGGTGGAGTTTCCTAATATACCCTTTGGTCTAGGTATAGCAAAACTATCAATATTTATTAATTATCCTTTGGTCTAGGTGTAATTTAAATAAATATTAATGCATTCAATTTTATGAAACCCTCTAATTAAAATATGCTGCATCCAAAGCGCACTAAAATTTCCACATGCATATGAATTCTAAATTGATTCATAATACAAGGTATATAATCAAGAAGCATTAACATAGATGTACTTGGTTCGTAACATCTATGTTCATCAGATCAATTTAGAAGATGGCCAGTAATCTAAAAGCATTAAGATCAGATTTATATACTCCTCATGAATAAAATTTTAAAATAATCACACTGAATATTGCATCAAAAGAGTGGCTACACCTTAGGCTTAGTAAAATAAAATTTAGTTCTTGATAATAAATTTAAAAATAGTGAATAAAATAAAAAGTATAGAGAAATTAGACTGTTTGATTGCTAAAATTAATTATCCGTTGCTCTTGGTGTGGAGAACTTGGCGAAGAAGAAGATGCTCCTTGATCGATATCTTGATTGTCGAAAAAAAATCAAAAATTCTTTTTTATTTCTCATAAATCACTCTTCTCTTTCTACCTCTCTCCTCTTTTTCTTTTTGTTTTTCTTTTTCTGACTTCTCTCTCTCTCTCTTTCTCTCTGTCTCTCTTTCTCTCTGTCTCTCTATCTCTCTCTCTTTCTCTCTGTCTCTCTGTCTCTCTCTCTCCAATTTTTTTTTTCACGACAATAATAGATTTTTATAGATAAAGAGTTTGATTTCCCCCCAAAATCCATCAAAAATTAGATTTAAGACTCCCAAAACAACTCAAATTAAGATTTGGGTCATTATGCCCGTTAGATGTTGATCAAACGGTCCAAAAACCACTTAAAAACCCCTTAAAATAACCCAAATCAAGTTAGATTTCATGCCAGCCATTGGATCAACTGTTAGATTGAATCTGGGCCATTCGATCGCATAGAAAGAGGCCTTCTAATCTTTAGTTTATCATCAGAATGAATCTCAATCGTTGGATCTCGACCGGGAGCTATGGATGCCGTCCATAAGCACCTTCATTTCGGTCGTCCGATCAAGTTTCAGTGAATGCCGTCCATTGGATTAGATAAAATTTCCAAATTATCCTTCATAGACCATGCGCGAGCTCGGTGTTGCATAGACCACCACGTTCTTCAGCCAATCGGAGCGCGCTATTTGCTGTGAAATTCTTGAATTGCCCTCCAGATGGTCCACCGTGCACCACGAAAAATGCTGATGTCATCCTGACGTCAGTGTTGCATCGGTAGGTCGGTCTGCTATTTCGATCGAACCGAGCCAAACCATTGAGCTAATTTTCTGAATCGGTTTGAACCGAACCAATTTTTTTTTTTTTTGAAATTCAATTTTTGGGCTCATTTGAAGTCCGTTTTGCCTGAAATTTATTTCATCTGAACTAAAAAAATAAGATCTTCACATTGATGACCTTTTTTCCTACATAAGATTAATAAAAGTATCAATTTTTTAAAAAATAAATTAATTTATTTTATAATTTAATATTTTTATTAGTATATTTTTATCACTTATCACACCCCCCCAACTTAGTCATTGCTAGTCCCTTAGCAATATTTTATTTAATACCATGTTTCAATAAGATTATCTATCACAAAGATAAAATCTAGGACTAAAGGTCAAAAAGTTTAGAAAATACTGCTAACTAAGCATTGAGCTTCAGAAGCAAATTTTTCAGTCAATACAATTAAAAACTTTCTTAGAGTACATCAAAGATCTATAGCACTTATGTTCATAATGACTAACTTTAGCATTTCAGTATTAAATTAAAAGAATAAAAGTATCTTCACTTATCACCTATTTTGGTCAATTTTCTATATATTCTCAATTTTATACTCATGAATTAAGGTAGCTTTCACACTACCTTTTTTTTTTTTTTTTTTTGCTGAACATCCTGACCTTTTCTTCACCGTTTTACGTGAATTTTCACACTTGACCTAGGTGCAGAGACCCAGTTACTAGGCTTTGGGCAATCCACATATACTCTATCTTTTGCACTTTACTTTTAGGTAGGTAGCTTTTTTTCTTAAATTCAAGTTTCTTTGATTAGAATATATATTAATTATCAATTTTTAGTGATAATTGAATCCTCAGTTGGCCTTATAATCAATACCTACTTTGCCTTATTAGTGTGCATGTGCAAATTAGAAGTGCTAATAATCTTTTAATGACCTAAGTAGGCTGCTAAAAGTGTTAGATATATGTGCCCTAGAAGCCAGAATTGGCTGACACTTGTAATACACTTATAGGGGCAAAATTGTAATTTTGACTAAAATCAATAAATGGGTTATTTTCTATCACATATGTGTATTTAGTGTCTGTGATACATCCTTTGAGTTAATGGTAATGATAATTCATATTTTCAAGAGTTGAAAATTTAAGACATGAATAATCATTATTAACTCATAAATTGCTCCTGACCATAGGATCATCACGAGGATAGTGATTGATCCGAAAGGTTGGTGTACAATCGCTTCTCTTTAGTAGATGAGTCTTAAGTCTACGGTGTGGAGACACCGGAGTGAGAGTACAGGTACTCGTTAGAGAATGAGGGCACTGAGCGTGACCACCTCGAGTAGTCATTAGGGAGTCTACCTTCTCATCAATGACTGACTCAATGCTGCAGTAGTGTGTCTGGTTCTTTGACCTGAGATGCATCGGCAGTTCACCTTGAGGGTGTTATAGTTTGACTACACCATTACTCGGTCTCCTAGCCATATGGAACCCTGAGGTGTATGTTGGCTATGACATGTTCATTGTAGGAACTGGATTGCGTCAAGATGGAATCTATCTACCTCGGTGGTAGAGGAGTAGCCCTATGATGATCATGAGAATCAAGTCCAGAAATCCATGGCCATGGTAGAGTGAAATAATAGAAAGAGTTTCTATTTAGATTTTCACATTGGACTCGAATCGAATGATTACATCATATGACAGAGACTAGGGTTTGACGAGTTCACCTAAACCCTAATCTGATCGGGGCTCAAGATAGAAGAACGAATCACACAGGTAGCTGCACCAAGAGGTTCACATTCAGCTCTGATGGGTTGCCACCATATACTGCTAGGTGTCACTGGTGGATTTTGGGAGCAATTAGAATGATTTAGATGATCGATCATTCTAGCTGTTCGAATCAGAAGAGTTCTGATCCATCGAAAGGAGTTTCGATGATGTCAATGATAGAGATCATGATATATCCCATTACCATACAGAACTGAACCTAACTGGGTCACACAAATAAGGGTTTGAATCTGGTGATCATCAATTAAACTGATCTAGTTCAATTGATCTGAATGAGATTCAATTAGGTTCAAGGAAATCGTGCTAGCACTCGATTGAACCTAACGTTCTTCTTTTGCTATCATAAATAAGTTGTCCTGTCTGAGCCAAAGGAGTTTGTGCAAAAATAGAGGCCTTCATATGGTCTGACAGGAGGTTGTCCAAGTCAAAAAAGGTTGTCTTATTTGTAAGACACTACCTGCCATTTTTGGTCACCTGTCATTTCTTGTTCTTTGACTTTGGTCAAAAGTCTATCTTTGACTGCTCAAACATTGACCATTGACACTTTGACTTTTGACCACATGTTATGCACCTATTGGAGAGCTGGTGGGGGCCTGTCCCCCTGCCAGAACCTGGCAAGGAGAAGGGCGCATGCCACCCTAGGCGTGTGCCCAAGTTGGAGGCGCCTAGGAGTCCTTGTTGGACAAGGACTCCATCTCCTTTTTGGATTCCAATTAGAGTCTTCTAAGAACCAACTTTGACTGGTCTTAGGCACCCTCTAAGGAGGAATCTAGGGGTCTCTATTTCCACCAATCAGATTTAGATCTGATTTCACAAAGGGTTGTGATTGGTTGGGAAGAAGAGGAGTTGGATCACAGCTAGTCTATAAATAAGACCCTGTATCCAACTCAGATAGTATGAGATACAGAGATATGATGAGATCATAGTTTCTCCACGCCCCAAGGCTGCCTCTCCCCTCCTTCTCCACGTCATAGTCTCTTCTCCCCTTGCTCTCCACATCCAAAAGGAGTTTTGGACCTTGGTTGGTGCGATTCAGATCAAAGAAAGGCGATCAAAATAAGAAGGCTGCGCTGCTGCAAAGGACGACTGCTCATCTTCAAAAGAGTTTTGAAGATCCTCCAGATTAGATCTAGATCTAATTTTTGGAGGCATGATAGAGAAGAAGAGGATCTCCAGATCCAACCCGAGTGGATACCGTAGAGGCCAGGCGCTTGCGTGGCTAAGATCCAGAACCTTCCGCTGCAAATAGGATCATCAACAGGGTAATAGGATTACCCAGATCAGGTAAATTAAATTTGATTTAATTTATCTTTTAATTTTATTTTATTAAAATAATAAGAATCAGATCTGAAACATATCAAGATTTGATTGAGATTAAGAAAAAAATTTTTGAAATATATCTCTTGATCTGATCAGATCTGAACGAACCTGGATCGGGAAATCAGGATTTTCCTTCAACTGGTATCAGAGCCATGGTTCTAAATTGTTTAGATCTAATTTTAAATTTATTTTAATTAGAAAATAATTGATTTCAAATGTCACATGAGATGTGATCAGATCTGAAATCAGAAAAAATTAAAATTAAATAATTTGGATCTAAGATTAGAAGATATGCATGACTAGTTCTAGAATATAATAGTTCTATAGAATGTTCTTGCATATTTTTGATTTAATTCGATTAAATCATATTTTAGATCTTTTTATTTACTATTTTCTAATATTATAAGTGTTATAATAACATCTAAAAAATAGCAAATAAAAATTTTTTAATTTTTGAATATCATATGAGATATGATTGATGCATGTCTAGACTAGTTGTAGAATAGTTCTACATAATTATCTAGATTAGAATTTATTTTGATTAGATTAATTTAAATCTAATTTTTTAGATTATTATGAGATAATTTAGATCTGAAAATATGCATGATTTGATACATGAGATGTATGCAAAATATGCCATGATTAGATCTACTTTATATATGAGATATATGATATAGATCTGATATTGTTTTGTAGTATTGAATGTTCCTGATTAAGGCGTTCCTCTTGGCCGTCCGGTCATAAGAACGAAGAAGGGTTTAAAGACTTATGGGTTCATAGACTCTAATTTTCAATCTTGATCATGATGATAGCAAGAGGTATCAGGATGTATATTCATCCTAATGGTGGGGCTATCTGCTAGAAGAGTTTCAAGCAGCACACTGTGGTCGATTCAGTTTGCGAGGTGGAGTATGTCGCTGCATCAGATACTGCCAAAGAAGCGATATTGCTAAGAAAATTTATCACCGAGCTTGGAGTAGCATCCTCTCTTGATGGTCCAGTTCCGCTCTATTGCAACAGCTCTGAAACTATTGCTCAGGTGAAGGAACCAAAGGCATACTAGCGAATGAAGCATATTCTGCGCCGCTACCATCTTATCTAAGAAATTATGAATCAAGGTGACGTCAACCTTCAGAAGATTGACTGAAAGGAGAACTTGACTGACTGATTCACTAAAGCTATTGCGGTAAAGGAGTTCAACGACTTCAAGTTGAAGATAGGTATTAGATACTACATCGATTAGCTTTAGTCCAAGTGGGAGATTATTGTATATATGTCCTAAAGCCAATCATCAGTCTGTTGATGGTTGAGCAATATATTTATAATTATATATATAAATTAATAAAAGTTATTTTAGTATTTTTTCATCATAAATTCTATTATCTTCTAATGAACTCCTGTGTTGTGATGAAATCTCTAGAACTATCTGAAGAAAAATTCTGATTTCTTGGACCAGGTTCGTTCAGATCTGATCGGATCAAGATATATATTTCAAAAACTTTTCTTTTTAATCTGAATCAAATCTGGGATGTTTTAGATCTGATTCTTATTATTCTAATGATTAAAATAAAATCTAAATAAATTATATTAAATTTAATTTACCTTGATGTAGGGTAATCTTATTATTCGTTGATGATCCTGTAAGCAGCGGAAGGTTCTGGATCTAGCCACGCAAGTGCTTGGCCTCTACCAGTATCCACTTGGGTTATATCTAGAGATCCTCTTCTTCTCTATCACGTCTCCAAAAATTAGATCTGAATCTAATTTGGAGGATCTTCAAAATGGCTTTCGAAGATCAGTAGTTATCCTTTGCAGCAGCGCAGCCTTCTAGCTTTCTGTCACCTTTTCTCTCACCTAGATTGCACCAACTAGATCCCAAACTACTTTGGGCATGGAGAGGAGAGGGAGATGATGGACTTGACCTGGGGAGGAAGAGAGAGGGGCAATTAATGAATTCATTAATTAATTAATTTCTTTTTTTTGAGTTGGGCATAGAGTCTTATTTATAGACTATGCGTGATCCAACTCTTCATCCCAACCAATCACAATCCTTTGTAAAATTAGATCTAGATATGATTGATGAGAATAGAGTTCCTTGGATTCATCCTTAGATGGTGCTTAAGACTAGTCAAAGTTGGTTCTTAGGAGGAGTCTAATCGAAATCCAATAAGGAGATGGAGTCTTTATCCAATAAGGATGGCGTGCGCCCTCCTTCTTACCAGCTTCTGACAGAAGGACAAGCCCCCACCAGCTCTCCAATTGGTGCATGACACGTGGACAGAAGTTAAAGTATCAATGATCAATATTTGACCAATCAAAGGTCAACTTTTGACCAAAGTCAAAGAACGAGAAATGATAGGTGACCAAAAAATGGCAGGCATTATCTTATAAAATAAGACAACCCTTTTTTGACCTGGACAGGCTCTAGTCAGACCAAGTGAAGGCCTCTGATCGGCACAAACTTCTTTGCTCAGTACAGGAAAAACTATTTATAATAGTAAAAAAAGAAACGTTTAGGTTCAATCGAGTGCTAGCACGATTTTCTTGACCTATCAATTGAATCTCATTAGAATCAATGAAACTAGATCAGTTTAATTGATGATCACCAAATTCAAACTTATTTGTGCGGATCTAGTTAGTATAGTTTCATATGGTAATGGGATATTCATGATCTTCTATCATTGAATATCATCGAAACTCCTTTTGATGTATCAGAAACTCTTCTGATTCGAAACAGCTAGAATGATCGATCATCTAAATCATTCTAGTTGCTCCCAAAAATCACCAGTGACACCTAGGTATATGGTGGCAACCCATCAGAGCTGAATGAAACCTCTTGGTGCAGCTTCTACGTGATTAAGTTCTTCTATCTTGAGCCCGATCAGATTAGGGTTTAGGTGAACTCTCAAACCTAGTTTCTTCACATGATGTAATCATTCGATTCAGAGTTCGAATGTGAAAACTAAATAGAAACTCTTTCTATTATTTCACTCTCATGGCCATGTTCTTGGACTTATTCTCATGATCATCATAGGGCTACTCCTCTAACAGGTAGAATAGATTCCATCTTGATGCAATCCAGTTCCTACAATGAACATGCTATAGCCAACATACACCTCAGGGTTCTGATGGCTAGGAGACCGAGTAATGGTGAATTCAAACTATAACCCCTCAAGGTGAACTATCATGCACCTCAGTCAAAGAATCAGACACACCAACTATAGCATTGAGTCAGTCATTGATGAGAAGATAGACTTCCCTAATGACTACTCGAGGTGGTCAGCTCAGTGCTCTCATTCTCTAACGAGTACCTGTACTCTCGCTCGTGTCTCCCACCATAGACTTAAGACTCATCTACTAAAGAAAGGATTGTACACCAACCTTTCGGATCAATCACATTATCTCGTGATGATCCTATGGTCAGGAGCAATTTATGAGTTAATAATGATTATTCATGTCTTAAATTTTCAACTTTTGAAAATATGAATTATATTATCATTAACTCAAAGGATGTATCACAAACACTAAATACACATATGTGATAGAAAATTATCCATTTCATTAATTATGGTCAAAATTATAATTTTGCCCCTAGAAGTATATTACAAGTGTCAGCCAATTCTGGCTTCTAGGGCACATATATCTAACAATCTTTCACTTATCCTAAAGCCAATTGGCTACAAGTCTGAGTCCCATCTTCTCAAGGTGGGCTTTGATTTTCTGCTGTCCCAATGGCTTTGTAAGTGGATCTGCCACATTGTCTGCAGAGTCGACTCTTTTGACCTCGACGTAACCCTTTTTGAGGTAATCACGGATGAGGTGGTATCATCGCTCAATGTGCTTGGAGTTCTGATGAGACCTTGGCTCCTTAGCAAGGGCTATGGCGCCATTGTTGTCGCAGTATAGAGGAATGGCATCTGATGGCATTACTCCGATATCTGCAGCAATTTTTGTACCAGAATGCTTCCTTCACAGTCTCTAATGCAGCGATATATTTTGCTTCTATGGTGGAATCTGCTATCACGATTTGCTTGTAACTCTTCCAGCTGACAGCACCATCATTGCACACAAACAGACTCCCAGATGTTGACTTTCGATCATCTACATCAGACATAAAATCCGAGTCTGTGTATCCCTGGACTTGGAGTTCTCTGTTACCAAAGACCAACATCATATCCTTAGTTCTTCTTAAGTACTTAAGGATACATTTCATAGAAGTCCAGTATTCTTCACCTGAATTTGACTGATATCTGCTTGTGACACTCACAGCATGGGCTATATCAGGTCGTGTACATAGCATGGCATACATGAGGCTTCCTATTATAGAGCATAAGGGATCTTGCTCATGCATCTATTTCCTCAGGTGTGCTAGGCCATTCTTCTTGGAAAAGATGAATACTATGTCTGAAGGGTATTAATCCGCTCTTAGAGTTTTCCATACTAAACCTCTTTAGTACTTCCTCTATGTACATCTTCTATGAAAGTCCTAGCATCCTATTCGGTCTATCCCTATAGATCTTAATTCCTAGAATAAAGGATGCTTCACCTAGGTCTTTCATGGAGAATTCCTTGGACAACCATATTTTGACTGTCGTCAACATGGGAATATTATTTTCAATAAGGAGGATGTCATCCACATACAATACGAGGAAGACAACAGCGCTCCCACTGACCTTTTTGAAGACACATGGTTTTCTTTTCATTTTGATGAAATCAAACATTTTGATCACATCATTGAAATGAGTGTTCCAACTCCGAGATGCTTGCTTAAGTCCATATATGGACCTTTGCAGCTTGCAAATCTTATGATCAGTATCACTGGATGTGAAACCTAACGGCTGTTCCATATAGATATCTTCCTCAAGATATCATTAAATTGCATTTTCACATCCATTTTGCTCAATATTTCATAATCAAAATAGCTGCAATCGACTAGCATGTGTGGATGAATTTTTAGCATAGCACTGGGGAAAAGATATCCTGATAGTCAATGCCTTCGCATTGACTATAACCTTTTACCACTAGTTTAGCCTTGAATGTCTCCACATTTCTATCTGCACCAATCTTTCTCTGAAGATCCATTTATACCCATACAGGTACTGC